>JASDQU010502255.1:62418-73419 GCA_032191745.1 Picea mariana | reverse complement strand
CCAAGTTCAGCAGAAGTTTCCTCATCTCATGGAGGAACTCAATGCAATGGGGACCATTGCTTCCTAAGGGGGGAGGACTGATCCAGGTGGATATTGGTGGCTACCCGCCTATTTCACTTAGACCCACACCATTGTTTCTTTCAATTTTTCAGTTTCCTTAATTGTAGCACAATTTACTATTTTTAGCAGTTCTTCGGGTCCTGAACTTCCGTAGCTGTTTTGAGGCCCTAAACGACGTTTTTTGGGCATGAATGCTCCGAAAAATATGAGTCTATTCCAGACTTGATATTATTTATAAACAGTGTAGTCCTTGGATAGATCTTTCTAATGATGTATCATGTGCATCAAACAGAGATAGTATGCCAAAGTTACAACCCCGGGAAATTGATGTACCAATTTACCCCAACGGGGTGCATATTCTGCTGTTTCATCTCCTAGGGTTAGGTTTTTGGATGTTTAGGGTTTTCCATTATTTCTCAGTAATATATAGGCCTTTGAGCCTCATTGTAATAGGCAGTTCAGAGGCTAGTAGCCGCCACATCTCTTCTTAGAGATAAGCTACCAGCGCCCTAGCTAGTTTATTTCCATTCTGTCTGTAAGCATTTTTCAGTCATTTGTTATTAATGAAATGAAGACTTATTTCCGCTGCATCTCTGCGTTTATGTGTATTTCTGTATTTCATTGTGTCCCTACATAAATCTGGATCACTAAACAATTTCCATTCCACACTAGAATTGATATTAAATCATATCCATAAATGTTAAGTCTCTTAAACTTTGGTATTAAATTATATAATTGAAAACATGACAATTTCCATTTCACTAATAGAGTTGATATTAAATCATATCCATAAATGCTCGGTCTCTTAAACTTTGGTATTAAATTATAAAATTATCATACATGTCAATGCTTTGTCATGCGAGGAGCTTGTATCTCAAGTTATTTTCCAGAGAAAACGTATTTTTTCACTAGAAGAGATATTGGGCAATCTACACAGATTAACAATAATGAGGGATGCAGGGGAGTGCTTCACAAAACAATGACAAACTATTACACGAGTTGTTTCAGCACTGTGTAACAACACTTGCAAGTTACAGTCAGGTGTTTCAGTAGCCTGTTTCAACACGTGTTTCAACAATGTGTTTCGGTAGCGCCTATAAGCTACAGGTAGGTGTTTTATCAATGTGTTCCAGCACGTGTTTCAACAAATAATAAAAAAGATTTTACAACAAAAAAAACTTAAGTGGATCACTCATGCATCATACACAGAGATTAATACTCTGTTCTACAACAACCTTTTCAATAGTTGTTTTAGCAGAGAGTAAAAATGACTTTACAACCAAAAAAAGAGTTATAACATAAACATAGGAATTATAACAGAAGACTAAAAAATTAGATTCCAGCAGTAAAATAACTTCATTGAATCATTCCTTGCAACAGTAAATTCACCCAGTACTTATGTACTAAAAAATCAATAGCATTCTAGAACAGAACATTGCACAACATAAGGATTTAACTGGAGTTTTCACACAATAGATAGAGGATGCATGATAAAGGAAAATAAATTACACTGTAACAAATCTGAACATCATCATGAGTTTACAAACTTAGATACAAACATAAACAGAGTATAAAATCCCTTGATAACACTCAAAATTTCATTATCAATTTTCTCTCTATTTGTTTGTCTCACTAAAATCATAATTACATGGATATATATACAAATTCTTAGTCAGTTAACCTACCCCTTCACTATACCTAAGTTTAATTTACATTTTTCCAAAACATAAATGATTTATTACCCCTTTGAAATTCGATCAGCTAAAAATGAAACAATGTGGCGGTGGTGATCATTAAATGAATAAGGTGGTTAAGGAAGTGGCAATTAATTTCTGGGCGATTGTATCTCTTCAAAATTCGATGGGCTGAGATAAGTCATCTTTTTTGCAGTGGAATGATTAATTTTTTACATTCTCCCCCTTAATCATTTCACCCAAAAAAAAGATTCCAATATTACAGTTCACAAACCCCGATATTCTTTCTGTGTATTTCAAATAATTCCTTGGGCAAGGGATTTGTAAACATGTATGAAAACTAATATTTAGATTTGAAAAACTCTACAGAAATTTCATCATTGTTTATCATCTCTCGAATAAAATGATATTTTGTATCAATATGCTTAGTTTTCTTATGGAAAACATGATTACGTGACAGTGCAATGGATGATTTATTGTCACATAAAATCTGAGTTGGTTCTTGTTTTTCATGCAACAACTCACTCACAATCCTTATCATCCACACAGTCTGACATGCAGAAGTTGTTGCTGCAACATACTCTGCCTTAGCAGATGATAAAGTCACAATGGGTTGCTTCTTTGAAGCCCAAGCTACAACTCCTGATCCAAAGCTGAACACATATCCTAATGTGCTCTTTCTGTCATTTAAGCTACCTACAAAATCACTATCAGTATATCCAATTAACTTAAAATCTTAATATGATGTGTACAAAACACCATAATTTGTTGTTCCAACAACATATTTCAGGATCCTTTTTACAGCTTTCCAATGGGTGCTCTTCGGAGTCTCCATAAATCTAGAAATCAAACTTACAACAAACATAATATCAGGTCTTGTTGTTGTCAAATACATAATACTTCCAACCAGCCTTTTATACAGAGTTGGATCAACACATGACCCCTCATCCTTCTTACTGAGTTTTGTTCCAGTTGCAATTGGTGTTATAGTTGGTTTACAGTTCACCATCCTAAACCTTTTCAATATGTCCTTTGCATACTTATTTTGAAAAATAAAAATATCATCTTCAGATTGATTTACTTCAATGCCTAGAAAATACTTCATCATTCCTAAATCAGTCATTTCAAACTCAATTTTCATGGTTGTTTTAAACTCATCCACTGAAATATTTCTAGTGAAAATTAAATCATCATCATATAAGCATGCAATCAAGAGTTTACCTTCCTAATTTACCTTTTTATATAGAGTTGGTTCACTTGGACTCATGTCGAATCCTTCACTATTCAAGTATTCATCAATTCTGCTATACCATAATCTGGGCGTTTGTTTCAATCCATACAACAATTTCTTTAGCCTGTAGACCTTAACTTCTTGTCCATCAATCTCATAACTTGGAGGTTGTTTCACATAAACCTCTTCTTCCATAAACCATTTAAACATGAAGATTTTACATCCATCTGGTACATGCACCATTCATTATGAGCAACAATGGCTAACACCATTCTTACTATATCAATCCTGGATGTAGGTGCAAAAGTTTCATTATAATCAATATCGAGTTGTTGACTGAACCCCTGAGCTACAAGCCTTGCCTTGTGCTTCTCAACTTCACCTTTAACATTTAATTTAGTCTTGTAAATCCATTTAACACCTATACAATTTTTAACTTCAGGAAAATCTACAAGTTCCCAAGTATTATTCCTTTCTATAGCATCAATTTCTTCATTCATGGCTTCTACCCAAACTTCTTCTTTAACAACATCATCAAAATTTACAGGATCATATGCAATTAATGCAAAATTTGAAACTTGATCTACTTCATCATTTTGATCATACAATTCTCTTAAAATTCTAATCTTCTGACCTCTAATTTTGTTTCTTAATGAAGATAAAGTAGGATTTGATTCATTACTTACCTCCGATCATGTTTGTTTTCCACCATGACCCGATGGCTGACCACGTTCATATGTTCTGGGCGTTCTTAGTTGTGATGGGATGACTCTTGGTGATTGTCTTAAAAGAGTTCTTGTTGCAGGTGTATGTAACTATGGAATTAACTATCCACCTTTTATAGCCTTCTCATCTCCATCATCATCTTTATGAGATATTTCAGCTCCCCCTGAAACAATTTTGTCAATGTTACCATTCCAAGCCTCTTCTTCTTTGAACTCAACGTCTATGCCGATAACATACTTCTTCGTGATGGTATTATAGAGTCTATATGCCTTAGACTACTCACTATATCCAACAAATACACATTTCTCACTTATTTCATCCAACTTTCTCCTCATTTGTTCAGGTACATGTGCATAAGAAACACACCCGAAAATCCTCAAATGAGATACGGTATTATTCTTACCACTCCAAGCTTCCCGGGGAACTTGGTTCTTTACACTCGTAGTTGGACTTTTGTTCAGAATATATACTGAACAAACAACCGCATCTCCCCAATATTCATTTGGAATATGCTTCTCCTTTAACATACTTCGAGCCATATTCATAATGGTTCGATTCTTCCTTTCAGCTACTCCATTATGTCGTGGAGTATAACGAGTAGTAAATTGTCTCTTAATTCCATGATAATGACAAAACTCCATGAAATAAGTTAGCATATACTCACCTCCTCTGTCTAATCTCAAGACTTTAATATATTTTCCACTCTCCTTTTCAACCATAACTTTACCTCTTAAATATATCAAAAACTTCAGACTTCTGCTTCGACAAATAAACCCAAGTTTTTCGACTGAAATCATCAATAAAATTCATAAAATAGACATTACCAATAAATGAATATTTTTGCATTGGTCCACATAAGTCTGGGTGAACAAGTTCCAATGGAGCTTTCTCCCTGTACGAAACTCCATAAATAAATTTATACATGTTATGCTTTGCAAGTATACAACTCTCACACGAGCTTGCTAGTTGTTGAATACTGGGCAACCCCTTCACCATTTGCTTCTTCTGGAGAAAATCTAAACCTCCAAAATGTAAATGGCCATATCTCAGATGCCATAACCATGAATCATCCAAACCTTTATCTTTATAGGCATTCAAAGAGTCAGTGAAATCATTTCCCATAATAAGTGAAAACATTCTATTCTTTGTCATCTTTACTCTGGAAATCAACTTCTTACTTGGATACTTATCATAAATTGTACATACCTTGTTCTTGAAGAACACTCTGTACTTTTTTTCTATCAATTGTCCAACACTTAACAGATTACATTTCATACCAGGTACATAATAAATATCATCTATTTTTCTTCTTTCATCATTCCTAGCATAAACAGGAATCACACCTTTATCATTAACTCTTACCTTACAATCACTACCCAACTTTACTTTAGATTGAATATTGGTATCTAAACTAGAAAACAAGATTTTATTTCAAGTCGTGATTGCTACATCCATTGTCCAAAAACCAAACATCATTTGAACTTTCCTAGGTGACATTACAATTCAAAATCACAGGTTATTGATCATCCTCTGAATCCTCTGTCATGTGTGCAGACTAGTTTCCAACATCTCTTTGTTTCTTCCAACACTTGTTAGCATAATGTCCAAATTTCTTACAATAATAACATAGTACCTTAGATTTATCATACCTCTGATTTCCTTGCTGCCAAGATCTGTTGCTACTCTCCCTTAAGCTAGGAGGATTCTGCTGAGTTTTCTCCTCATATTCTGAATCATTTTTGTTGTCTCTTTGACTAGCAAATCGACCTCCTCTTCAAGAGTGTCCCAAGCTTGCTTTGATGAAATTGAACTTTACACCTTAGGAAATATGCTTTTATTTAGGCCTTGTTGAATAATACCAGGGACTTTGTTGTCTTTCTTTCTTTTTTCCTTTAATAAAATCCTCTCAGCATTTTTCAAAGCCATTTATGTTGCTTAGTCAACAGGCTTTAGATAACCAACAGTAACAAACTCTCAAAGATCTTGAGAATGAAGAATTGTTCTCATTATGATAAAACAAGAATCATAATTTCTTTCATTCAAAACAAGAATCTGTGGCTGATCCAAATTACTATTTGTAGCCATTTCAAATCATATTCCAAATCACTATATTCATTTACAACAAGGAACTAGAAATATTACAAGCTCTTATACCACAATGAGAGATACTGGGGAGTGCTTCACAAAACAATGAACAACTATTACACGAGTTTCAACACCTGTAAGCTACAATCAGGTGTTTTAGCAACGTGTTTCAACAATGTGTTTGAACAACATTTGTAAACTACAGGTAGGTGTTTCAGCAACGTGTTTCAGCACGTGTTTCAACAAATAATAAAAAATCTTTTACAACAAAAAAACTTAAGTGAATCACTCCTGCATCATACACAAAGATTAATACTTTATTCTACAACAAAATTTTCAACAGGTGTTTCAACAGAGACTAAAAATGAGTTTACAACAAAAAACAGAGTTATAACAAAAACAGGGGAATTATAATAGCAACCTAAAAACTTAGATTCCAGCAGTAAAATAACTTCGTTGAATCATTCCTTACAATAGTAAATTCACCCAGTACTTCTGTACTAAAAAAACAATAGTATTCTACAACAAAACACTACACATCATAAGGATTTAACTGACGTTTTCACACGGTATATAGAGGATGCATGCTACAGGAAAAAAATTACACTGTAACAAATCTTAACATCATCATGAGTTTACAAAATCAAATACAAACAAAAACATAGTATAAAATCCCCTGATAACAGTCTCAAAATTTCATTATCAATTTTTTCTCTATCTGTTTGTCTCACTAAAATCATAATTACATGGATATATATACAAATTCTTAGTCGATTAACTTTCCCCTTCGCTATACCTAAGTTGAATTTAGATTTTTCCAGAACATAAATGATTCATTGCCCCTTTGAAATTCGATCAGCTAAAAATGAAACGGTGTGGTGGTGATGATCATTAAATGAATAAGGCAGTAAAGGAAGTGACAATTAATTTATGGGCGGTTGTATCTCTTCAAAATTCGATCGGTTGAGATAAGTCATCTTTTTAGTGGAATGATTAATTTCTCACAAATAAGACCATAAAAAGTGAATCCAAATACTGCTAGCGTGGAAGATGCAAGTATCCACACATGGCTCTCAAAACAATGACATTACAGTAATTAAATCTAGGCACTTCATTTTGTGGGTAAGATTAAGGGTATTATTTTATTTATTTAAATTAATATCCATTGATCAAGTGATTAATAATTTAAATTTAGATTGCAACAAACCCTCATAATGTGAATTGAATTTAGGTTAGGTAGTGGTTGGGTTTAGTTTAAGAGTTGGGAGGAATGATTATTATCTTTTCCATCTAAATTCAACTCTTACAAGTAATATATTGAACTCTTAACATGTATATTGTTGTATGACTTCAAATATTATTGTTGACCTCTTTAACTTTGAAGATTTTAGAGTTTATCTTAAATATCATCTTCAAAATAAAAAAATGTACTCCAAAAATTTCTCTAAACAAAATAACCTGAAAATTTAAAATAAAAACCTTTCAATAATAAAAATTAAAAACTTTACACTATCATAAATTTAATCACCTTAATTATAATATCATAAATTTAATCACCTTAATCATAAAAGACATATTTATTGAAATATAAAAAAAAAACATATATTTATTGAAATATAAAAAATATTTGAGTATTCTAATGTTTTTGGTGGCACAATGACATGCAATGATCCGATCCATATTTTTCACTTCCTTACTGCCCCCAATAATGGGCGGTTATTTTTTATTTTCCTCCTCTCCGCGAATTCTATTGAAAGAGCCCTCGTATCGTCATGGGACCATAATCTTCTTTTTTGCATAACCGACTTGGACTTTTTACCAGTGACTAAAATAATGGTATTTCAATCCGCAGTTGCCTGGGTGGATGGATTCTATGATTTGACTTTTAACTTCAGTGAGTGTGAAGTCTGGAGATTGAGAAGGGGTTGAATCTCAATAGAAGCCAGCAGTGTGCAGAAGCGGACAGATCCGGCCATCAAAACCAACGACAGTAAATATCCATCTTGTTAAGTAGCAGTATTGAATGCTGTGGCGGATATGGTATAGGTTGAGATGTGTAGATTCGTATTGAAAATTTAAATTTTTTATATAAATCATTTATTATAATTTTAAATATTATTTAGTTAAGTAAAATAAATAGTGTTTAGTTTAGATGGTTGTGAGGAATGATTGTTATTCTTAAATGACATATTAAATTTATAATAAAATAAATATATTATAATGATTTAATTACAAGGCGTACATCTATTGACAATGGGCAAATTTAATAGGGATTTAGTGTTTAATAAGTTTTCTATGGACAGGATTAAATATGGCTGGAATATTCTTAGTAGTAATACAAAATAAATGGCTGTGATTTCAATCATTAACTTCCTAGCTATTATAAAGACATTCGTTTATGTGTTTACTTTTTTACATTTACCTAATCATATTTAAAAATGACTTTGATAGCTAACTGATTGCCACTTAAGTGAAGATAAATGAAGCTCAACCATTTATTTGTTAATCAATAATAAAATTTAATATATTCTTTTAAAAATTCCTTTCATCTTATCAGCCTTTCAACATTCACCAACAACTAATATTTTACTGTTGTGCTAGTAATACTTCATTCAATACAAAACTTGTGTAACTTTCATCTTAAAATTGCAAAAAAATCCAAATAATGATAAAAGGAAGCAAGTTGCTCAATAAACACAGTGAATTTTTTTGAAGTAATGAATTGTTTACAATTACAAATCCTTTCCCATAATCAAATGTAAGGTAGCCATTCTGACCAGATATTAGGTATTACTTATGTTTGGTGAAAGTTTTGAAGTTTGAATACATTTTAAAGTGTGAATACGGGACTCTGATCCACTCAATATAAATTCATATCAACTCCAAATGATTTAAAAAGATATTTAATAGCGTTCAATGATCATAAAATAAAATAAATATCTAAAGAATATAAAATTTCACCCTTTGTGGTGCGGGCTCCAAAGCAATGTGAGCCTTGGTGCTGTGACTAAATCGGTCCGTAAAATTTCACCCTCTGGTGCGGGCTCCAAAGGAATGCTAGCTTTGGTGCGGTGACTAAATCGGTCCGTCTTGGCCATGAGGTGTTATGGATTCCAGGAATGCCCTTTCTTTGTACTCTTTACAAGAACATTTATAAACTTGGTGAAGATTGTCGAGGGATGTTCATTAATGAGTGGGCGGCAGAACCATTTTTTCTTTTTACTTAAAAATGGATGCTTATCAAAGTCATCACAGAAATATATTTTTGTATTTACCAATGCTTCATACACTACTCTTGTATCTTCTATTATTCTTGGGAAAGTATAGTAAGTGTCTTTTTACAAGCGGTCCTTTCGACATTCACTAACCACAAATTTGTGGCTATGCTAGTCTTTATTAACATTGGATATGATATGTATTATAACATAACACATATGATATGTGTTATATCCTATGTGTTATAATATAATACATATCATATTTGGAATGTATTATATTATAACACATAGGATATGCGTTATAATATAATATATATCATATTTGGAACTTGACAAAAAGGTATTTTATACATATTAATCTTGGTTAATTAAATAAAAATGGTAATGAGTTTTTAGGATAGTAAATTATTAAAATATGAAAAAGTAAACAAGGAAATCTAAGCATTAAAAAATGAAAGGAAGTTATGAACATGAAATTTCATTTTTTGATTTAGGAGAACCACTAAGAATATCCCAACATCTTTAATGGCTAGCCATAAAACTAGCACAGCCAGAAAATGAGATCCAAAGTTTAATCATTTAAACGTGGCAATCATATAGTGCTACAGTAATTTCTTAATATGATTAGGTAAATGTTATGAAGTTATGAAGAGGAAATCACATTCATTGATTTGAGAGGATGACTAAGAATATGCCAGCATCTTCAATTGTTAGTCATCAGATTAGAATTTTAGATTAAAAGGTGATTAATTGTACTCATTGTCAATAAGTGTATGCCTTTTCAATGTAATTAGATTTTATAATTAAAAGATCATTAATTATACCTATTTCTAATAATTTTAGTTCTCTCATCTTAAATATAAATAAAATCCCCAATAACTAAATTCAAAGTATAGAGCACATATATGGAAGATGTGGAAAGATCATCCACCTCTGATTTCTCACTCTGAAAAACATGAGAAAAACTCTGAAAAACATGAGAAAAACTTTGCCGTTTCATGTCAATACTAAGAATAAAATAGAAATTGAGATTTAAATGCAGTACATCATCAATAAAAATGATATACATAGCAATACGAGCTCGGAACCTTCAACCCTTTATGGATCTATTTACCTACATTAAAAATATACAGCTGATAGGTGTCAGGATATTATGATGCAGAATATATTACTTATGGATCTATTTATCTGCATGAAAATATAAAGCGGATGGGTGATCTGGATATATCACTTATTGGCCATGCACTAAGATCTAGAGTGCTACCTAAAACCCGATAATGTAATTTTGTACTCGTGATTCAGATAGTTGTGATGTTAGTTGAGGTTAAACTAGTATAGTCACATAATTGTGGTTGATCAACGTTGAAAGATTGATAAAATGAAAAGAATCCTTAAAAGAATATATTAAATTTTATTATTGATTAACAAATAAACGGTTGAACTTCATTTATCTGGTGTTAATATTTTAATTTATGTTAATCACTTACGTGGCAATCAGTCAGCTATCAAAGTAATTTTTAAATATGATTAGATAAATGTAAAAAAGTAAACACATAAACGGATGTCTTTATAATAGCTAGGAAGTTAATGATTGAAATCACAACCATTTATTTTGTGTGACTACTAAAAATATTCTAGTCATATTTAATCATGTCCATAGAAAACTTATTAAGCACTAAACCCCTATTAAATCTGCCCATTGTCTATAGGTGTAAGCATTTCGACATAATAAACCCCTATTAAATCTGCCCATTATCAACAGATGTACGCCTTTCGACGTAATTAACCATTTTTGTACTCCGATGATCCTAACTTGCATGAATTCATGCTCGTAACCGATCAAACCATTTGTTACAGTAATCATCAGTGTAATCTTTACGAGTATTACAAGGATACCTGTCGATGCGGTCATCCCAAACAGTGGTCTCCGAAGGATGGGTTTCTTTCATCACTTTCCAGACAGCGCTGTTACACTTGAATCCTGAAC
>JASDQU010502255.1:27362-45683 GCA_032191745.1 Picea mariana | reverse complement strand
TATATATATATATATATATAACGGGTAATTATTTAATTATTGTTAATTTAACTTTATTAAAATATATAAAATAAATAATTCAATTTCTCAACATGATGATGTTGGTAGAGTGACAAATGAAAATAAGATTTAATATGGGTATTGGCTCGACAATCTAAGAGAGTGTTTTTCATCTTCAACCTTCTTAGTGTCACAAAGGTGACACACTCTTTTATCCCATTGAGTTTTAGGAATTGACCAACTCTCAATTTCACTATGGAACTAGTGAGAATTTGTTCTTATCTTAGCAATGTTTATTTTATTTTTTGAAGCAAAAATCTTTAGTTGGTTTTCAAGATCATGAGACTCCTTGCCATAAAAACTATATCATTAACATAAAGAATAAGATTGATAACTATACCATTGAGACTAGGGAGCACACAATTTGTTTTTTCCAAGAAATCTTCTAACTTATCAATGTAATATAAATTTATGAAATATTTTATAAAATATGATAATATAAAAAATAAAATTATATTTATTATTAATATACATTTTATTTATATTATAATAATATTTATATTTTGTCCCCGAGGTGTAGGACAGTCGGTGACGGAGTGTGTTGTTAAGCCACTCCGTGTTGTTAAAGTCGCCGATTCGAAACCTGCGGGGACAAAAAATCCAACCATGTTAAGGGTTGGTGTGGCTCAAGCCGGGTGCGATCCCCGGTTGATTTTGACGACTTAAATGCCCCTGAGTCGCACTTTCTCAAGCCATAGGTTAATCACGTAGCCAACAGGTCCCGCACAAATTAACAAACAAAAAAAATAATATTTATATTTTAATTGGAATATGAATTAATACTAGTTATACTTGATTAAGAATTGTTTTTATTTGTTTATTTTTAAACTAGATTAACTCAAGATCTATAAACATTTRGCCAGAGTTAAAACCTATCCTTACAAATCATCAACAAAATTGGTTGACARATCAGTTGGTTTTTCTAAATTTAAATCAATCCATATATTTAGAAAATTATAAATTACCCGAAAATTCTAGATTCCAATGAAAGAAATGAGATTGCTACATATTTAACTTCATAAATGAATATTATGCCCACCTCTGCTACAGAGATAATAAAGATTATTCTCAAGTTATTAAATGTGGCCATGTGATCACTGTAAATAATGGTTTCCAACGTCAAGCAACCAACGCAAAGCGCGCAGACTCTTGAGAACATTCATGCACTGTCATAATGTTAGCACCAAATTTGTGTACGTTTTGCTTTTAGAAATTGGGGTAATGAAGATTGAAAATGAAACTGAAAGTACTGTTCCAGTCATTTAGAATTTGCTGGCAATACGTAACAGAGCGCGCAAAAAAGGACCAGTGCTATTTTGGCAGTAAGCAGAGACCAAGGATTATATGCATTTAACTCTTGTTCGTATAAGCGTCAGAAAAATTCCGTCCTTACAAAAAGTAACAGCTGTACAATATTAGCAGGGATGTTGATGTGGCGACTGGCAACTAACAGAACAAATGTCGTTCCTTCACAATTAAGTGAGTTAGTTAGCCAATCCAATTACTTCACAGCATTTAATGATGTGGCAGGGATATATATATATCCTGACATATCTATGTGTATATATTAAGGTAATTGGAAAATGTATATATTAAGGTGATTGAGCATTTATGGCATTCATGGATGGAATAAAACAATTTGCCTATTAAATACAGTAAAACAATTTGCTTATCAAAATTAGTAAAATTTTTTGAGAAACCTGTGCCTATTGTCAATTGTGCCCATTGTCAATAGGTGTAGGCTTTTCGTAAAAATGTGTGCTAATGTGCGCTGATTTGAAATTCCATTCCCCAAGGATCATACAGTATTTTATGAGAGATATAAAGAACATCATCCTTCTTTGTTGTTGGCCAAAGACTCTTGCTCACATTTTGAAAAATTTATTGAGCATTTGGAAATTTTTTATGGGGATGAGGAGTTTATGGACGAAGAAATTTTAGAAGCTTTGTATGAGAACCCTTTTCATCATCAGGAAGAAAAAGTAGAGGATAATTTCCATTCTTCCTTGACTGAAATTGAAAGTGAACAGGATCTAGATAATGAATTTTATGTTTCTTCTCATGTTTTGATGAATATATTCAACAACCATGTCAGATCTTAAGTGATCAAGAAAGAGATCATGATTATCAATTAGTATTTTCTGCAATTCATTTATCTTCTGAATCAGTTATTGAAGAATAACATTTTTTTCTAGAGCCCTTGGAAAGTGAAGAAAATGTTTATGATTTTACATCTTTTGAATTGACATGTTCAGAATTTCTTAAAGGTTAAGATGACACTCTTGTTGATATCCATGAAGGGTCATTTGTAGATGTTTTTTCTATTGATGATGTGGCTGCCTCAATTAAAGATTTACAAAACTACACAAACCTTGATCCTTTATTTGGAGTTGATCAAATTCATTATAGAGAACAACCAGTTGCAAGGGAAGGATATCTTTTGTTTTCTCCATGTCAACAAGAGATAACTTTTCATGTTTTCCAAGATGCCGTGGCTAGTTTATTGCAGTCATCAGTGAAGGTGGATTTTTCAGCATTCATAGAATTTGGGTTACAATTTCAGCTAGATGTTTAGTTGCCAATTGTAAAAATTTTCTTTTTACTTGAACATGAAAGCAAAGTCCAGTTATTAAATCATTTGATTTCATGGTTACAATGGCATTTTTCTATAACTTGATCCAGTCGCTGTTTCTAGCAACTTTGAGTATGCAGGTGTGTGCAATAAGCTTGTTGGGCAAGCATCTCTTTCAACATTATGACAATTTTCAGCATGTTAGTTTCAACAATTTTAGTTTTCAGATTGCAAAATAATAGTTTTCGGTGGGTTTGGTCACAGAGCAGTTTGAACAAGTTGCAAATGTGGTTTGGGAACAACCTGATGGTTTGGCACTGGTCTTCGGGTTCTTTGTCGCCTCACAAGGAGGATTCCATCCCCATTGGAGCCGATGTCATCACCCTATAATTTTTGAGCAAATTCATGATTGTATTCGATCATTCTACAACGTGTTGGCAATTTTGCAGTGATATGGCACTTTCGCAACTCGAGTGAAATTTGGCCATTTTGTAGCACTCTTGGTCTTGTGATTCCATAGCGCCCAAAAAATCAATTTTGGTTCCAGTTGGTGACTTATAAAGAATGACAAAAAACTGGAATTAGGAGCAAAGAAGTTCCAAATTTTGTCAAATAAAAAGGGGTTTTTATTACTAATTTGGTCTCAAGTGTTTTGCAGGGTTTTAATAAAAAAAAATTATAAAAATTATAAAAACTTATTGGGCATTAAGCCCAATCTCATCATCAAACGCCATGAGCCAAGCTCAACATACAATCTCCAAGTATCCAAACTCATCATCAAACTCCATGAGCCAATCTCAACATACAAGCCAACTTTTTTTATAGAAAATATTGTATCCAAACTGATCATCAAACTCCATGAGCCAAGCTCAACATACAATCTCCAAGTATCCAAACTCATTATCAAACTCCATGAGCCAAGCTCAACATACAAGCCAATTTTTTTTTATAAAAATTATAAAAAGTTATTGTATCCAATCTCATCATCAAACTCCATGAGCCAAGCTCAACATATTGGCCAACTTTTCTTATAAAAATTATTGGGCATTAATCCCAATCTCTCATCATCAAACTCTTTTTTATAAAAATTATTGGGCATTAATCCCAATCTGTCATCATCAAACTCCAGAGCCAAGCTCAACATACAAGCCAACACAACACAACAATAAGTCACATGATCTCAACATACAATCTCTCATCATCAAACTCCAATAAGTCACATGAGCTCAACATACAATCTCTCATCATCAAACTACATGATCCAAGCTCAACATACAAGCCAACACAACAATAAGTCACCTGAGCTCAACATACAATCTCTCATCATCATCATCAAACTCCATGATCCAAGCTCAGTATACAATCCAACACAACACAAGTCCATGATCCAAGCACAACATACAATCCAAAATAACACAAGTCACATGAGCCTAACATACAATCTCTCATCATCAAACTTCATGATCCAAGCTGAACATACAAGCCAACACAACACAACAATAAGTCACATAACAAGTCAGTGCTCAAGACCAAGCACCAAGCCACCAAGAAGGAGCTACAAGTGAGCTCAAGGGTCGATAATATGCAAAACATGTCGAAGAAAAGAGATATTGGTGTAGCACTAGCCAACATTCAAGGCTATGTCAGATCCTTTGGAGCATTTTTAGGCTCTCGGGAACTAGGTGGCAACTCATATTGAATAAGGTAGACAATTGGAGACAAATGGCAGATATTTTTGAACACAAAATTAGTCGATAAGTTCAATATGTGGCAAAGTATCCAAATTTTCTAGGAACATAATCAACTAATAAAATTTGTTCCTAATTCTGTGAATGAGAAGTAAACAGATAGAGCATTTCTAGCAACCAATTCCTGAAGTAATTGAGGCTTTGATGGTCCATTTTAATTTGGAAGTGTTGTCCCAATATATAAGGGCGCCATAGATCCACTGCATGCAAAATAGCCATCATTTGTTTTTCATAGATCGATTTTCCCAAATGTCACTCTAAAAACTATTTACTGGTGAAAGCCAAAGCATTTCCATCTTGCATGAGGACTACCCCAATTCCTCTCCTTGATGCATCACATTCCATAAAAAAAGGTCTTGGTGAAATCAGGCAGGGCTAGTATAGGAGTAGTGCACATAGATTCCTTCAAGGCTGGGAAGGATTGGTTTGTTTCTACAATCCAACTGAAGGAATTATTTTTAAGGAGAGATGTTAGAGGGGCCACAATTTTTCCATAATTTTGAACAAACTTGTGATAATATCCTGTTAAACCCAGGAAACCACACATACTTTTAAGAGTTTTAGGGTGAGGCCAATTCTGTATAGCTTCAATTTTCTTAGGATCCACCCTTACACCATCCTTTCCAACAATATGACCTAGGTACTCAACTTTAGAGACACCAAAAGAATGTTTAGACTGTTTGAGGAAAAGTTTGTTCTTGTAGAGGAGATGGAGAACATGATCTACATGGGTGAGATGGGTTGGCCACGTTTTACTATAAATAAGAGTATTGTCAAAGAAAACTAACACAAAGTGATAGAGGAAAGGACGAAAGACATGATTCATGATACCTTGAAAAGTCGAGGGGGATTACACAGATAAAAGTGCATGACCATGAACTCATAGTGGCCCTCATGAGTGCGAAATTTTGTCTTGGGGATGTCTTCCTCTTTCATACGTATCTGGTGGTAGATAGAATGGAGGTCAAGTTTGGTAAATAATTGAGCCCCACTGAGTTCATCCAGAAGTTCATCTATGATAGGAATGAGGAATTTGTCTTTGGTGATAAGCTTGTTGAGGGCACAAAAATCATGACACATGCGCCAAGTGCCTTCCTTCTTAAGGACCATGACAACAAGGGAAGACTATGGGATGGTTCTAGGAAGGATAACACTCACTTCTAACACGTGGGAAATTTTCTCAATTTCATTTTTTAAGAAAACAGATGATGATAAGGGGGAACATTGGGAGGAAGACTGCTCGGTATTAAAGGAATGGAATGATCATGGTCATCGTGGGAGAGGGGGGGGATCTGGGGGGGCTGGAAAATAATGTCATGGTGTGAAATGATATCTTGAAGGTTGGGGTGTACTAAGGGTGTCTCAACTACTTGAATGGAATGGAGTTGGGAGATGATGCCGTAATGACCTTTTTTGAGTAACTTTTCCATGCGGTGGGAACTGATGATCTATGGATATCCTATGGTTGGCCTTTCTTTTGGAATTGCATGGTTAAATCCTTAAAATCCATGAGTATGGGTCCTAGGGTGTGTAACCATTCCACACAAAGCACAATGTCACAACCACCCATGTCAATAGAAAACATGTGAGATTTTAGGTCATACTGACCAATTTGTAAGCACACATTTTCACAACTCCCTCCACATTTCATGGAACCACCATTGACAATCACGATTTGAAAATTGTTGACAACGTGGATATAGTAATTGACTTTTTAGGAAAGGCAGCGATGAATGAAATTATGAGTGCTTCCACTGTCAACTAAGATGGTGACTATCATGTGCTTAATGTAACTAATCAATTTGAGGGTTTGAGGAGAAAAAACACCAATGAGAGTATGTATAAAAATTAGTGGTTCAACTTCGGGAGGATCAGAGGGCGGTGTAATATCATCGATTGGGGGTAGTGTTGCTTTAGTTGAAACCTCAACATCTTCATCATAGACATCCTCGAAAATGGCCATAAAAAGTTTATGTACTTTAAACTTGTGCCTTGGAAAGTATTTATCTTCACAGTTATAGCAAAGAACTGTGAGTTGGAATTCAACCATTTCCTCCTATGTTAACTTGTGGACCTTTAGAGGAGTGGTTTGAGGGGCAGGGGTGTTGGGTTTAGGGAAGGGGACAAAAGTGGGTTTTTTGCTTTGGGCCAAGATGACTTATTTTTCCTCCTTGGCATGCTTAGTGGCTTCCAACCAAGTCTGAGGGCGAGCCATGATGACCTGGGTGAAAATTTATTCCTTGAGGCCATTGATAAAGAATTCCCTGAAGAAAGCATATGTCATTCCATTTGTTCATAAAGATAAGTTCTCAAAGGAAAAAATAAAATCCTCCATTGTTCCAAACTATTTCAACTTGGTCAAACGTCCTAAATGGTGGGTGTTTGTTTCAAAGCGTTCATACAACTCTGCAACAAACTGTGCCAAGCAACATACCCTTAGCATTCATTATGAAGCAATTGCCACCATTTCCATCCTTTTGGATCCAAATAGAGAATTCCATAATCAATTTTGGTTAACTCATTAGTGATACCATGCATGGAGAAATAATGATCCATCTGAGTAACCCGGGCTTGTGGATCCTGTTAGAAAATTGAGTGTGCTCATTTAACCATAGACAATATAACAATATTTTCACCCAACCATAGGCACAAAGGCCACCCCCAAGAACCTTAAACTTGACATAGAGAAGAATTTTGGTAGCAGATCAATAGCCAACCAAGGCTAGAACACCAAGAAAAGATAACCAAAGACCAAGCAGAAAGTCCAAGGCAGAAACCAAAATACAAGTTGCAGCAACTGCAACTGCAACTCCTCTACAAACTTTCACACAAATGGTCTTATGCAGTTGTGAGTGAGTGAGTCACAAATGAGCTCTAACGCCCTCTATTTATACTGCTCCTTCTTAGCTGTCTGGGTAGACTTCTCTTTCTGGGGGATAAAAAAAATTCAATATTAATTATTCTCTTTAGTTGACTTGTCTTCTAGGGTCATTGTCCAAGGATTTAGGGTTTTTGTTGCAACCCAAAATATTCTAGTCTCATCAAAGGTTACAAGTGGAGGTTAATACCTTCCATAGCTACAATAATATCAACACTCCCTCCTATCTAGGGAGGTATAAAAGGTAATGGTCTTGAGCACAAAAATACCATTCAATAGGTAGCATCAACATAGCCACATAGGCTATCTCATGATCAAATCACAAACACCATCATCACTATCCAACTGGATAGTTTCCATGGAAATCAGAACAATGCCATCCAATAGAACACTATTATGTATATTCATAGTAGTATATAACTACTACCTAGTGGTACACAACCACTCTCAGTAGCACACTGCTACTAACCAGTGACCCATAGTCGCTATCAGTGGATCACATCCATCATAGTAGCATACAACTATTGGCCAGAGACATACAATTTCTACAACAATCATATCATCTGATATCAATCTACATAAACAATATCATGATACAAACTAAGTCATCTAGGCCATTCTTCCACTCACATCTGTGAGATATGGGAGAGCATCTTCCCTTAGAAAATGAAACATCAGCCATGGGCTATCTTGACTATTCTTCCCAAGCATAGAATAATAAATGTCCATGATTTTTGAGCGTGGACCATTCACCTAACTGAGCCATTCCTCCGACACTAATCATAGTGCAACTTGGAGAGAATGAGTCTTCCCTAGGGAATGGTTGTCCCTAATTGATAAACCTGGACCATTCACCTAACTGGGCCATTCCTCCAACACTAACCATAGTACAACTTGGAGAGAATTGTTGAATATTTGGGTTGGTTGTCATTGATGTCAACCCTTGAAGAAAGTCTGGTAGTGAATTATGGTAGCACAAAGGTTTGGGTAATGGACCCAAGTTTGTTTGATGTATAATGGTATGTCTTTTAACATATTTGAAGGTAAGACTATTCTATATGGATATTGCATGTCATTCCATTTTCGATGGTATGTGGAACATCACATAACTCCTCATGGTTAGAGAGTTATGGCCATGTGAAGTTGGAGAACCCTCATGAGTCATCTAGAAGCCCCAAAAGGTCAAAGAAGTCAAAGTGGTTGCAAAGAAGAAATTATTTAAATAATAAATTGAAGTGATGAGTGTCCTATAAGTCAAAGTGAATACAAAAGAAATTATTTAAATAATAAATTAATGGAGAAATTACTAAGTCGACAAGTGGTTAGAAGTGGGTTAGCCCTAAAATAAGGAAAGTGGTTTAAGATGGTTCAAAGGTAACCCCTTGAGGAATCTACATAAAAGTATAAATAAGAAGCAAGGGTCTCTCATTTAAATATACTTGATCATATTGAATATCTACAAGTGATTGAGGTAACCAAAGGATATCTAAGGCGAATTTCAGAGGGAAGGTGAAGTAAAGAAGGTCGAAATTCAAGGGATGATAAATTGTTTTGATGATGCTTTCTAAGGTGTTTTGGGTAAAAAAATCATAACTTCTTCATAACAGATCCAAATTCAGTAAGACCAAGTGTATTGGTTAGAGTACAGTCTATAGTATTTTTTGTACCATTTCCAAATCCATACAACAAATATTCTGTACAGGGCACACTCGACAAGTTCACTCTCTAGAATAAGCCAGAATTCAACAAGGTTGTTACAGGTTGTTTGGTGCAGGTTGATTGGTATAGGTTTACAACAGTATATCCCATATTGATAGTGTGAAAAATGGTTCCATCATTCTACTTCTACAACAGTACGGTTAGACAAGGCAAGGACAGGTGGTTACAGCCACCTTTCGGTTGTAGTAAAAGAACATAGAGGGTTGTAGCCTCCTTCTGGCTATAGCCAGAGAATTGGGGAGTTGGAGCTTCCCTCAGGTTGTAGCCTGAGAAACTAGGGGGTTGGAGCCTCCTTCTAGTTGCAGTTGGAAGATAAAGGAAGTTTGTTCTTCCAATGGATGTAATTCTTAAAGACATATAAGAAAAAACATTATGTGGTTTTCTCCCACTTTGGGTTTCCACGTAAAAATACTAGTGTATTGTATATGTGTATGATTGCTTATTTGTTAACTTTTTATTTACTCTGCAACTATTGGATTATAATGCTACATTTATATAACGCTTTCATTTATGGTTAAAAAGGATTAAATTGTTGGATTACTGATCCACCCCCCTCTCAGTAATCCAACAATTGGTATCATAGTAGGTTCATTCATAAATCATTTTAACCACTGAAAGGTAGATCATGGAGAGAAACAACATGTATAAAAATGGAATACCACATTTTCATGGACAAAAGTATGCATTCTGGAGCAGAATGATGAAAACATATATACAAGAACGAGGATTTGAAATTTGACAATAAGTAGTAGATGGATACAAAGAACTAGTAGTTCCGCCAACAAGTGAAAATCAATGAAACTCATTCAAAATAATTTCAAAGCCACAAATGCACTTCTAAATGGTCTTGGTGAGTCAGTATATACCAAATTTGTACATTGTAAACCCGCTAAAAAGATTTGGGAAAAAATTCAAAATATTTATGAAGGAGATTAAAAATTCAAAGCAACAAAGCTTTAAACTTACAGAGGTCAATTCGAACAACTAAATATGAAGAAAAATGAGAATACTGTAGCTTACTTCTTACTAGTTGATGAAACAGTGAATGCAATCATAGGATTGGGAGAAGAAATTGAAGATTTTGTAATTGTTCAAAAGGTACTAAGATCTTTGTCTATGAGATTTGATCCTAAGATATCAACACTAGAAAAAAAAGAAGATCTAGATTCAATAAGGATGGGTGAACTACATGGAATCTTCACAACATATAAAATGAGAACTGAACAGGAAAATCCAGATATAAAGGAATCATATTTCAAAGAATCCAAAAGGTCAAAGAAAAAGGGAAAGAAAAAGGAACATAGCAGCAACAATGACTTATCAGAAGATGATGAAGAAGAAGTGGCCAACTTTGTCAGAAGATTGAACAAGGGAACCAACTATAGATATAAAGGTAAACTTTCATTGATTTGTTTTAATTGTAATGGTATTGGTCATTTTGATAGCAAATGTACACCTAATAAAAATAAGAGGAATGATGAAGATTAATCAAATAAAAAACAAGCAGATAAAGGAAAAAGAACCAAAAAGAAATCTTTCAAGAAAATCTTATGCACCAAAGAAGACATCTCCTCATCAAATGAAGATGAAGTCAGCGATAGTGAGACAGAAACATTTCTATTCATGACACTAGAATACTCTGATAAAGAAGACACCGAATAAGAATATGAAGAGGTAGAAGTTGACTACCGAGAAAAATTGTTGAGTGCCATAGAAGTTATAAGAAGAGAAAAGAATAAAAACAAGAAGCTACAAGAAGAACTAGACAAGAAAGAAGACACTCAGGAACTAGAACAAATAATCATGAAAATGAAGGTTCAAATAGAAGAAGATAAAAGAATTGAAGAAGCACTCAAAGAACAACTAGAAGAAAGAGACATGATCATTGGAAATTTGGAAGCAGAGATTGTCACATTGAGAAAGGATCTTCAAAAGAAAAATATGCAGAACAACTCAAAAGTTTTGGATGACATTATCAGTAGTCAAAAGCCTCATCATGACAAGTTCGGACTTGGATACATTCAGACAAAAAAGGGATCAAGCTCCAAAGCAACATAACAAGAAACATACCCAAAAGGTTATGCAGAAACAATCAAAGAGACTAAAAAGACCTACAAGGAAGATTACAGGGACACTCCTCCACCAAGAAGATTCAGATTTTAGAATCAACGACCGACAAAAACAAACAGACCTCGGGAAGAAGAAGGATTCGTAAAAGTAACTCCTTTCAGAAGATCTTTAACTCCTAGGTATCAAACTAGCTTTTTTTTTTATGTTATGCATGCAATAATTTTGGACATAAAGATGTAAATTGCAGAGCTAATAGGAGGAACACAAACAACTTTGAAAGTCATACACAAAATGGTTATCTAAGAAGGCCTATTGAAACACAGAGAAGAAGTTACAATAGGTTTGAATTATTGAGCACTGAAGTAGAATTCTACAAGTGCAACAACTTTGGACACATGGACAAATATTGTAGAATGATAGTCTCTCCTAGAGAACCACAACATAAAAATAACAGTCACAGACAAGAAACTCTGAAGAGAACATGGATAAGAAAGAAGAATCAATATAGTAATGAAGAATGCACACTCACTCTGCAAGATAAGCAGAAGAAACGTGGTTAGTATGTTGACAGTGGTTGTTCAAAACACATGACATGTGATAAACATAGGTTTCTTACATTAAGAAAGGAAAGAGATGGATCAATATCTTTCGGAAATGATGATTCAACTAAAATCATTGGAAAAGACACAGTCAAAATTGGAAACAAGAATACCAAGGAAGAAAATGTTCTACTAGTAGAAGATATGAAACATAAAATTCTAAGTGTAAGTCAAATGTGTGACCAAGGTCATAAAATTACTTTCGATTCAGAGAAGTGCGAGGTAAGAAAAGAAGTTTCAGGAAAATTGATTGCAATGAATGCAAGAACTTCAAGCAACATATATGTATTGTTGGATTACTGAGAGGGGGGGGTGAATCAGTAATAGCATAATTACAATCCTTTTTCTTCAAATGTTATATCAATGTAGAATTATTATCCAATAATGAGAAGTAAGAAATAAAAAATCACACACATACATAGTACACCAGTGTTTTATGTGGAAACCCAAATCGGGAGAAAACAATGGAATGTTTTTTCTTATATGTCTTGAAGAATTACATTCATTGGAAGCACCAAATTCCTTTCTTTTCCAGCTGCAACTAGAAGGAGGCTCCAACCCCCTAGTTTCTCAGGCTACAACCTGAGGGAAGCTCCAACTCCCCAATTCTCTGGCTACACCTAGAAGGAGGCTACAACCCCCTATGTTCTCCGGCTACAACCGAAAGGTGGATACAACCACCTGTCCTTGCATCATCCTACCACCTTGAAGTAGAAGTAGAATGATAGAACCACTATCACACTATCACTATGAGATATACTGCTGTAAACCTATACCAATAAATCTGAATCATGCATCAACCTATACCTCAACATGTAATCAACCTGTACCATAAACAAGTGCATCAACCATGCACCAACCTCAACCAAAAGCCCTCATCAATTTCACCATCCAAATCTGATTTGTAGCTCTGTAATATACCTGGTGTATATGATCAAATTCCTACAAACCTTCCTTAACTTTAACAACAAGAGACTATCATTTTCATCAAACTTTTCTTTAGTCTCACATGCCTAGTTTTGGATTAGTCAACAACCCTAACTTGATGTAATTATAACTTTGAACCTATAGTGCATAAATATCTGAAACTGATACACAATGTTCTTCAGTGTGTTTTGTGCAATTCCTTCAGGTGTCACTACTTGGAACCTCATAGAAAAGGAGTTATAGGAAAAATGACATACATTGTTGAATTCTGGCTTATTCTAGAGAGCGAACTTGTAGAGCATGCCCCACACAAAATATTCATTGAATTGATTTGAAACTATTAAAAAACATACTACAGATTGTACCCTAATAAACACATTTGGTCTCACGAAATTTGGATCTATTATAAATAAGTTATAACGTTTTTACCCGAAACACTTGTTTTTGACTAGTTTCAGGACTAGCCAAAAACCCTATTTTCCACGAAGTGTAACTCCCAAAATAAAACAACCCACAAGCTGAATTTTTTACAACAGATACTTGGGTATGTTTTGTAAATGGAATAGAAATTTCACGGTCTGAATCATTATAAAAAAAGTTATAGCGAAAATGGTGATATGACCTGTAAATAACATACATTAGAAAGCATCATCAAAGGAATTTATCCTTCCTTGCATTTCGGCCTTCTTTTCTTCACCTTCCCTCAGAAATTCAGCTTATATATCCTTGGTTACCTTAGATACCTATAGATATTCAATATTCTCAAGTGTGATTAAAATGAGAGAGCCTTACCTCTTATTTATACTCTTCAAATAGCTTCCTTAAAAACATCTTCTAGGTCACTTGGGCCACTTTCCTTATTTTAGGGTTAACCCACTTCTAATATCTCTATTAAATTTATTATTGAAATAATTTATTTTGTATTCACTTTGAATTATAATACACTCATCACTTCACTTTGTTATTTACCCTTTAAAATCTCTTAAACCACTTTGACTACTTTGACCTTTTGGGGCTTCTAGATGACATATGAGGGTCCTTCGACTTTGTAAGGCCATAACTCTCAAACTGTGAGGATTTATGTGACATTCCAGATACCACCAGAAATGGAATGACATGTAATATCCATCTAGAATAGTATTACCTTCAAATATATCAAAAATCATACCGTTATCCATCAAACAAAATTGGGTTCATTACCCAAACCTGGGTTCTCCAACTTCACATGATCATAACTCTCTAACCGTGAGGATTTATGTCACGTTATACATACCATAGGAAATGGAATGACAATAAATATCCATCTAGGATAGTTTCCCTGACAAATTCATTGTCCTTTTTCTCATTATTCCACAATTAAGCATGGGTTCTCTTACTCCGCAAAGCGTCTTCCCGTGAGGGCTTTCACCATAAGGGGACCACTTTTGAGTTCATTCATATTTAATTCTTATTAGCCATGAAAAAACAATATTGAGTCATATTTACATCAAACAATATTGGGTCCATTACCCAAAACTTTTTGCTACGGGGATTTCTTCAAGGGTTGACATCAATGACAACCAACCTTAATCAACAATATCCCCATTTGGCATTGACGGAAACACTCTGATGCAATACTGAAATCATATCACTTATGCTCCCCCTGTAACCATGCCTCTATCCTATGCATCTGATAAATCTACCTCTATCCTCTACATATGATAAATTTCTCCCCCTTTGTCATCAATGGAAAATGTATCTTTCCATCCGGGGTTGCTCCCCCTGACTGAATTGTCCTCTTATGGTGCTTCCTCGTGTACATCCAAGACATATAAGATAAGCATTCAAAAAACAATCATTTTTGAGTAGAAATAACTCCAAGTCTTTGGCGAAGATATTCAAAGGCTTCCCATGGAAGTGGTTTTGTAAAGATGTCTGCCAATTGTTCTTTTGTGCCCACATACTCAACTCTGATGTTCTTTTTTGCAACCTATTCCTGTAGAAAGTGATACTTGAATGGAATGTGCTTCGTCTTAGAGTGCATCACCATGTTTTTTGAGATACTGATGGCACTTATATTATCACAATATATTGGAATGGGCTCATCATACTCAACCTGTATATTTGTCAAATTTTGTTTCATCCAAAGAACCTGTGTACAACATGTTGCTGCAATATACTCTGCCTCGACTGTAGATAGAGATATTGATGATTGTTTCTTGCTTAGCCATGATACTAAACACTCACCTAAGTAGAACGTCGCTCCACTAGTGCTTCGTCGATCATCAATACAACCTGCCCGATCTGCATCTATGTAGGCAATAAGTGATAGATCTTTTTCTTTTGGATACCATAATCCAAACTCATGTTCCTTTGAGATATCTGAATATCCTCTTTACTACTAATACATGTGATTCCTTTGGTGCTGCTTGAAATCGTGCCACCTGTCCAACTACCTGTATTACATCTGGTCTGGATGCTGTCACATATAATAGGTTACCAATCATTGACATGTATTGCCTCTGATCTGTAGACAACTGGTTTGCATGGGAGTAATAACTGGTTTGCAATCTTCCATTCTGAACCTCTTTATCATTTCTATGATATACTTGGTTTGAANTCCCAGAAAGAATGATAGTTCTCCAAGTAATGACATTTCAAATTCATTCTACATGTCTTTTGCAAATTTCAGGCTTAACCTGTCATCATCACTACCAAAAATAATATCATTAACATAAACTTCAATTAATAAAATATTACCTTGACTTACCTTGATGTAGAGGTTGTTGTCTGCACTTCCTTTTCTGAACCCTACCTATTGCAGATACTTATCCAGTCTGGAGTACCATGCTCTAGTATCCTATTTTAGACCATACAAGGCCTTCTTTAATTTACATACATAATATGTGTTCTCTGACAACTGAAATCCTTTTGGTTTTTCAATGTAGACTTCTTCTTCAAGTTTCCCATTCAGAAAATATGATTTTACATCCATCTGATATACTTTAACATTTTTTAAGCATGCATAAGTTAAAATCAAACGGATTGCTTTCATTCTAGCAACTGGGGCAAATGTCTCTTCAAAGTCGATTCCTTTAATATGTGCATATCTTTTACATACCATTCTAGCTTTTTTCCTTGTAACCTATCCATCTTCATTCAATTTATTCCTGAAAACCCATTTTGTGTTGATCACATTCTTAATCTTTGGTCTTGGAACCAATTCTCAAGTGTCATTTTTCTCTATTTGATCCAATTCTTCATCCATGGCCTTATTCCAAAATTCATCCTTGCTAGTTTCTTCAAAACAGTTTGGTTCAATTGTAGATAAGAGTGCTAGGTGTGTTTGTTCTGGTGAACAGATTTTTCTTTTAGTCTCAAATCCTACATCTTTGTTTCCAATAATCTGATCTGAAGGATGATTCTTCTGTACTCATTTTCTAGGTGTCTTTGGAGATACTTGTTGAACTTTCTCTTCTGCTTTTGTCGAATTATCTTCATATTCATCTTCCTCTTCTACTTCTTTTTCATCTTCTTCTTTGAAAAGTTGTTCCATTGATTTGTTTTCTTCTTCCTTTGATTTTGGTCTACCTGTTTCATCAATTGTTACGTTAATGCTTTCCACAACTTTGTTTAATCTTAGATTGTAACACTTGTATTATTTCTTTGTACTTGAGTAACCAACAAGTATTTCGTTGTTCACACGAGAGTCAAAATTTCTCATTCTACCATCTTCTCTTTTGATGTAGAATTTTGTTCCAAACACTCTGAAGTGCTTCACATTTGTTGGTCTTTCTTTCCATAGTTCGTAGGGAGTTTTATCAATGTTGTTTCTGAGAATTACTCTGTTTTGAATGTGAACTTTTGTATGCACTGCCTGTGTCCAAAAAATATCTATCAACTTTGAATCCATTATCATTATTCAAGCCATTTCTTGTACTGTCTTGTTCTTTCTTTCAACAACTCCATTCTGTTAAGGTGTCATAGTGACGAAGAATTGTCTTTTTATTCCATAATTGTTGTAGTAGTCCATAAATTCCCTTGAGGTGAATTCTCCTCCATTGTCTGATCTTAAGCATTTGATTCTTGAATCCATCTCATTTTCAACCATTTCCTTGTAGATCATGAAATTTTTCAAAAGCTTATGACTTGTTCTTGAGAAAACAAACTGCAATCATTCTTGTATAATCATCAACTAATAACATAACATATCTCTCACCTTGTAAGCCTTTTGTTGTAGTTGGTCCAACTAGATCAGTATGCACAATTTCCAGTGGTTTTGTTGTTGAATATTCCTTTGATTTGAACCTGGTATTTTTTTTCTTTCCTTGTTGGCAATGCTTGCATAAAGTGTTGGTTGGTTTCGTGATCTGGGACATTTCTCTGATTGCTTCTCTTTTTCTAATTTTGACAAGATTATCAAAATGCATGTGACCCATTCTTCTATGCCATAGCCAACTTTCATCTTCCTTTCCTAGACAACACTTTTCATTTTCAATTTCGCTTAACACATATATGTTGCTTGAAGTTCTTGCAGCTGTAGCAACCAATTTCCATGAACCTTTTTTTTCTTATCTCACACTTTTGTGAATTGAGAGTAACTTTATGACCTTGGTCACACATTTGAATCACACTTAAAAGATTATGTTTCATATCTTCTACTAGTAGAACAATTTTTTCCTTTTCAGTCTTGTTCCCAATTCAAATTGTTCCTTTTCCAATGATTTTGGCTTAATCTTCACTTCCGAAGGAGACTGATCCATCTCTTTCCTTTCATAATGTAATAAATTTGTCTCTATCACCTGTCATGTGTTTTGAACATCCACTGTTAACATACCAACCACGTTTCTTCTATTTATATTGTAGAGCGGCTGTGCATTCTTCATTGCTATACTGATCTTGCTTTCTTATCCATGTCATTTTCTGAGGTTCTTGTTTGTGACTCTGTTGAGGTTCTTTAGGAGGGACTGTCATTCTGCAATTTTTTTCCATGTGTCCAAAATTGTTACATTTGTAACATTCCACTTCAGTGCTCAAAGATTCAAACCTGTTGTAACTTCTTCTCTGTATTTCACTAGATCTTCTTGAATAACCCCTTTGTGTATGGCTCTCATAGTAGTTATTGTTCCTATTGTTATCTCTGCAATTTACAGTTTTATGTCCAAAATTAGTACATGCATAACATAAACCAAAAAATATAGTTTGATACTTGGTAGTTGAAGATCTTTTGAAAGGAGGTGCTCTTATGAATCCTTCTTCTTCTTGAGGCCTATCTATCTATTGTTGATTCTTAAATCTGAATCTTCTCGGTGGAGGAGTGTCCATGTAATCTTCCTTGTATATATTTTTATCCCCTTTTATTGTTTCTGCATAGATTTTTGGATTTGTTTATTGCTCTGTTTTTTTTTATCTTGATCCCTTTTCTTTCTGATTGTATCCAAGTCCGGACTTGTCAATATGAGATTTTTTGCTATTGATAGTGTCATCCAGAACTTTTGAGCTATTCTACATATTTTTCTTTTGAATATCCTTTCTTAGTGTGACAATCTCTGCTTCTAGGTTTCCAATGATCATGTCCTTTCCTTCTAGCTGTTCTTTGAGTGCTTATTTAATTATTTTATCTTCTTCTATTTGAACGCTCAATTTTGTGATCATTTGTTTTAGTTCTTGAGTGTCTTTTTTCTTATCTAGTTCTGCTTGTAGTTTCTTGTGTTTTCTCTTCTGATAACTTCTATGGCACTCATTAATTCTTCTCAGAAATCAACTTCT
>JASDQU010502255.1:661-16464 GCA_032191745.1 Picea mariana | reverse complement strand
CAAAAATGAGCTCTAGAGCCATCTATTTATACTGGTCATTCTTAGTTGTCTTGACTGACTTCTCTTCCTGGGGGATAAAAAACTCAATATTAATTATTCTCTTTAGCCGACTTGTCTTCTAGGGTTATTGTCTAAGGCTTTAGGGTTTCTCTTTCTTCCCAGAATATTATAGTCTCGTCAAAGGTTACAAGTGGAGGTTAATACCTCCCACATCTACCATAATATTAAGAGATTTGATCCATCAAATTTTTTGACCTCGAATCTAGGGAGACAGGGGTCACGAGGTAGGGATTTGGAATGAGAGTGTAGAGGTTGGTTGTAGTCAACACCTTCAGTATAGATAGGTGGGTCAGAGGAAGGACCTTGGAATTTGTTCATGAATCCATTGAGAGTGGAATGGACTTCAACATTTTGGCTACCGAGCTGGCTTAGATGTGGTCCATTTTTGCACGAATGGTTGGAATGTCCCCACTTATTTGGGCTTGAAGGGTAGTAAGGTCAGTATTTAGTTTCTAATTGGTTTCTTCTTGGCGTGTGGGAGCCATGAGGGAATGAGGAGTGGGTCCAGAGACAAGAAATAAGAAAACTGATATATACCATGATGATTAGGGCAGTGAGAGGAGACCAATGGCATAAGCAGGAAATAAGGGTGTCAGGAACGGTATGGGTCCACAAGGTTAAAAAAAAATTTAAAAATGAGAGGTATTACAACGATCAGGGAGAAAAGGGAAATCCAATGAGATAGATCTCAAATAAGGGTGTGGATAGGTAAAACAAAAGTTAAAAATGATATGCATCACAATGATCATGGAAAAATGGGAATCCAATGAGATAGTTCTCAAATAAGGGTGTGGGAATGTAAAAAAAAGTTTAAAATGATAGGTATCAAAACGATTAGGGCGAAAAGGGGAATCCAATGAGATAAGTCTCAAATAAGGGTGTTAGCAGGCCCCATAATCATTTTTTTTCCCTCTTTCTCTCTCTTTTTTAATAATTTGGGCATTTTTGTACTCTGATCTGAATAATAGTGCAGTGTCGAAATGCTCAAATTCTTAACATGAAAAAATGTGTAGTAATTTTGCAACCCAAATGCAGGAGGCAAGGTTGCACTGCAATAGATCTTGTCTGTTCCTTTTCTATTATGTTTCCATCCCAAGGGTTAGGGTTTTTAGGGTGCCTACAGACAAGGGTTAGCCCTGTGTTATAGCTCTCTAGTATATGTGTAGGATCGAACAATAGTACTCGACCCAATATCTCATGGCACCAAATAAGGAGGCTAGACCGTACCCGTAGTCGTACTACCCGATTACCTAGGTAATAGAGAGTATATTCCTGAGAGTTGTTCGAAGTGGCACTATAGTAGTCATGCGACCGATTAGTTGATCTATGGCTAGTTTTAGGATACATAGGGGGCTTCCAATATACCAAAGGTACTTGGAAGCGTAAGTCTGTATATAAGTATTGTCTGATGTGCTACCGTTTGAAGGGATACCAACATGGGTTACAAGGGTGTCCAAGAAAGTGAGATGAAAAACCTCTTGAATTTCCTATGTGTCTGCTTCCCTGACCATAGATTTGTGCGCTAAACAACATACCACTATAGTTTAAATACACTAGAACATGTCTCTACCCTAGAAAAAAATTTAACCCACAATTCCTACCAAGGAAAGTGCTCTGATACCACTTGTTATGCAGTTGGTTATGTGATATTAAGTAGAAACAAGAATATAATGGAAATTACCAACGTAACAATAGAATGTAGAGAATAACTCACCAATTTGATACCTTTATTGAAATGGGAGTGTTATCCTCATTTCATAGGGATAACTAAGGAGATGATGCCTTGACGTCCTCAGGTTGCATACATGGAGTACCAAGAGATAGATGGTTGACAACTTCCACTTGCACAGACAAATGCCCACCTCATCACCACAGATCTTAGATTCATCACGATGGTATCCACCACACTAGATTGCTTTTGAAATACATTGGGTTTTGCTCCATGAGGTATAATCCATGTATTATGGTGAGTGTCATTTCAATATTTGAGGAATTTGAGTCTGTTGCAATTAAAAGTTTCTTTTGATTATGTAGCATCTACTTGGAAGTTATGCTCTTTTCCCTTTTCACCTTGGTGGTTGACATTGTGCCCTAGTAAGTGGTCACCCTTAGGGATGCGTTTGCTACTAGGAGGTCCCCTTGACAAGTCATCATGCCATTCCCAATCATACTTACCACTTTCCACACTTCATCCCCTCACCTCCTCATATTTGGTATTTTCAGGTGTACTGATCCTAGAAGGGATTGTCCCTCATTTCATGGGAAGAAGGGGTTGAACACCAAGAGGTTTGTTTCTAGAAAAATATAAAATCCAATCATAAACATTCTAGATGATCACCCAGGGATCCCGAGGACAATGAAATGTCTCTCATAATAAACTTATGGGACTCGTAAACAATAACAATACAAAAATGCTAACCAAGGTAGAGTATGTGTGGGAAATGTTTTTCATGCTTAGGTAGAATCTGCAACTTGGCTTCAACTTGGAAACATCTTAAAAGAGAAAAAGGAAATAAATGGGCTTGGAAAAAGAATGCACTGAAAACGAAGGTGAAACACACCCTCTACAAAGGCACCCATAAATGAGACACTACGATCCCTTGTATGTCATGAACCCCATGCCCAAAAGTATTTCCCCCATCCACTTCATCCTCTAAACATGGCTTAGAGTGGGGTCCACCCAGGAAACACTCCTTGACTTAGGGGGTGATTCACCCAATAGGTCACATTGTCAACCCTCCCATACCTAAACTTGGCAAGTTGCATACGGTCTTTGAGCACTTTTTTAATTTGATGAGGTGGTTTTTGATGCACATTCTTAGGTGACTCTTTTATTGATTTGATTTACTTATCATGATATGTTTGACTTGATATCCTTCGAGGGTGTATCCATTGTCTTTGCAAGACCTTGCTTGGTGGACCATTTTGGAGGAACAAGCTTAGCTTGGGCTTACCTTGGTGGACCAATAGGTAAGGAATATTTTATTTCTTATTTCTTATTTATTGGTTACAAGGTTAATTTTATAAGATCTTGGGGAGTATAAGGGCATAAAACCCCACTAATTCTATCATAATTGTCTTGAATAAATTGTTGTACAAGGGTTACTAGGAGAAGTAAAAGGGCTTACACCCTCCAAGTAGTTCCTTGCTAGTCTTCCTTGCCTCAGGGAGTAAAAGGGTTTACACCCCTAACGAACTGACAAGGCTAGCTCATTCATTATAGGACTCCATAACCCAATATTTCAAGTCACTAATCTCTTGCATTGGAGAAATAAATCATTGCATTGGTATACGTGAAATCAATAGATATTGAATTTTTTTAAATTGGAATCTTTTCTTGGTGCTTTCGGCTTGCTAAGGCCACTAAGGAATATTCTTTGGCTAAGGATTTCTTATTTATGTCATAAATTAAAATATATATCTATTAGGCCTGCATAAAAATACTTCGTAGCCTTCAAACTTACTCATTTTCTAATCGTCAAAGTTTGCTAGAAAACTACCAAATTAATCTACCAGTTGTTGTGCTTCTTTTGGGTGGTTTAGTTGCAAGTTTCAGTGGTTGGATTTTTATATTGTAGAACTATTTTAATACATCCATAAGGCTGAAATAATATCTCTTCAATACTTGTATCTAACAACCTTTAATTGTTGTTAAAGTCTTGTGCTATCATACTTGAGTTACACTAGTAATTGCTAGTAAATCTCTTGGATATTTTCTTGGACTTTTGGTGACTTGTTTAGAAACTCTTCTTATCATTTAATTTATGATTTATATCATTATAAACTATTGTTAATTAGGAAATCAATCTTCATTTTCTTGTCCATTATATTATTGGGCTTGTATCTTGTATTTTCTTGTGTCTCGGGAAGGTACAACAATCTTATGCAAGTACTTAAGCACTTGGAAATCATTGATCATCTTCAAGGCTCATCTCCAAGCTATCATCCACAAGCCATCCTCCACTTAGCATATTGAACTATAGGGGCTCCACTTCCATAACCTCACTTTCCATCTCATTTCCCCCTAGGGTCGCCTGGGATTACCCCCTTGTGTTGGATTTATCCTTCACTAAAGTGAGGGGAGGGTTTATCTAAGGTGATAGTGGTTATTCTCTCCAACCATTATCTCCATCCCGTGGATTGGGTCAAGATTTTCCCAACCTACAGTTTGCATGATAACAAGGAGCAATGTTCACTTCAATCTTTTAGGGGGAAACCTCCAGAAAAGCAATGCTCTATTACAATAATTCACAAGACAAAGCTTTCTCATGCTTCCTATTATTATTCACACTAATTATATCTTCTAAAGAACATTTTGGATGAAGATATTTCTAGAAGCGAAAACTTTTGTTAAGTCTTCTCACATTGACTTGTTCATATTTATTAAACAGGAATAATTAAATAATGTCGACTTTTATTACATGGAAAATATATTATTCTATCTATGTGAGTGGTTAGAGAGTTCAGGTCCCTAAACAGTGATATTCCACACATTCATTCACTCTCAACAAGGAATTAAGACAATTGTCTATCTTTCTAGATGTGACCTCACAACAAGGCTCTAAATACACCCTTTGTATTTGTGTGTTCATGCATGTTTAATAGTGACTGATCAATTCTTGAGTAGTTGGATAGTTACAACAAACCAAAATTCCTTGTATTAACTTCAACAAAGAAAGAAACACAACAATATGAAGACAAATTAACTCATAAATCCAATATTTGTCCACTGAGAAGCATAATAGAGCTAATATTTTAACAATGAAACAAACCACTGGTGAGCTATTATTTTTAATGTTAATAGTGCAATATGAGTTAAAATATTTTCTCACACAGAACAAGACCTGGTGTCTAAGGACTACTCAAGAATTTCAATAAAATGACAATACTCAACTCTGAATGTTACCTCACACAAACTAATTGCTTCAATATTTAAATTGATTTCTACAAGAGCAAAAACAGACTAATATGATGAACTAAACTAAAATAAAAATACAACTTGGCTCTGCATTCCTGGAATTGGTGGGCCCTGGCCAATCCGATAGCCAGTTATAGGGAGTAACAAAATAATGAACAAATGGATACCATAAACTGGAACTATAACTTTATTAAGAAAATAGATAATTAAAGGATTACAACATTTGCATTATATTTGCATGCACAGGAGTCTGATAATATCGAACAACAAATAACACCCATATATTTATTTGATTACAAAGTTACATAAACATTGTTCCACTGATTTGCAGAAATGATACATTTATATAGAAATTCCCTAATCTGTAAGATGGAAACTACCTCCTCTATTCTCGTGAAACAAAGCAATACAAATAGTTACATAAACAGACATATCAAACTAGTATCATTCCTTCATAACCATCCATATAATCTCAGTACAATCGAATCAGGGTTTTGACATTGTTTGATATTTATATCATGTTGGACACATATGAACTCGCTAATGACCTAGACACTGGGATGCTTTGACTGTTTGTTAACTAGAGCTCCATGTTGGCTAGGAAAATTCTGGGCACAAACCAATAGGTCACGAACCATGTTGGAAACTAATCCTCCAAAACCCATATGACCATTTTTTATTTGGGAGAGCGTGCATGAGTAAACCATCAAACTTGGGTAACATAACAAATTTGGAGGTATAGAAACATAACTAAAATCTTTCATTAGTAAACATAGATTAACAAATCATATTAATTTATCAAAAACTTAGGAAACATATCAAAATAAGCAACTATTTTACCTCTAAATGATTGTTGAAAAGTTTAGGGCTTAGAAGCACAAGGTTGGTGATATTATGGCTAGGTTTGAGGTTTTAGAAGTAGGATAATAGTGGAAAAAGAGGTGGTTTAATATGGAAATTTGGGAGGCCAACACACTTCATGATGGACTCCATATTTGTTGAATCTATATTGAGTTCTCCTCCACCGATCACATACCCCAAATACACCAATGACTGTTGAGAAAACTCACATTTCTTTCAGTTTTCCAATAAATGATAYTTTTCTAGAGTCTCTAACACTTGCATGTTATGTGAGGTGTGYTCCTCTCAGGTATAGATATAAACCAATATTTCATCCAAATATATTATTACAAATGAATCTAAATAGGGATGTAATACATCATTCATCAATCACATAAATGTAGCTAATTCATTACATAAACCAAAAGGAATGGAAAACCATTCATAAAATAATTTCCTTGTCTTGAAGGTGGTCTTCCATGTGTCTTGTTCTTTAACACATACCTGGTGGTGTCCTAATTTGAGATCCAACTTGGTTAAGTACTTGGCTTGTTGCAAATATTCTAAAAAATCATAAATCCTAGGAAGAGGGTATTGATTCTTGAGTGTGATCTTGTTCAAAGATATATAGTCAATACACATTCATTAAGCGCCATCCTTATTGGGTACCATTATGGTAGGTGACCCACAAGGTGAAGTGCTTGGTTGGTTACTCCTTGCTCTAGCAACTACTGCAACTATTTCTTCACTTCATCCGCCTCCAAAAAAGACTATCTATACAACCCAATATTTGGTAATGGGGAGTTAGGGAACAATTGAATCTTATGCTCCACTTCCTTCTTAGGTGGCATCCCTTTAGACTCCTGGAACATTCCTATGTATTCCTACAACAACTCCTCCAAATGTTGTTTCTTCTCTTTGGTACATCCCTATAGGGATGCCTTTAATCTTACCGATTCCTCTCCCAGATTATTCTTTCTCAATAAAATCAATACATACTTCTTACTAGAACTAATCATCTTTTTGTCTTGGTTTGCACTTACTAGTGATATCTTCAATTTACCTTTGCGTGTGTTGACGATGTAATAATTCCCATCCATGATTAGGTGGTACCGTTTTTCTCTCCACATGAAGATCACATCCCTCATATACTTATATGGGCTCCCAAACACTACACCACACACATCAAGGGGTAATGAATATAACTCTAGTTCATTAATAATATCAACACTTATATCGAACTTTATCTTACACTAATTAGTGACTTTGATCTATGAATCCTTATTCACCCATCCCAATGGGTATGCGCTTGGATGATCATGAAATTTCAACCCAAGCTTGTTCACTAGATCATATGCTATGAGGTTGGCCTATGAGTAAGAATCAAATAAGGAATATACCTTGGTATTTTTGACCTGGATCTTAATATGGAAGAGTTTTTTCATTTCCTTCTCTTCCTTGTAATGAAGGCTACTTATATTAACCTCCTTTTGTACTAAAGTGCAGACAATATTCTCATCCACATCTGAGATTCTCTCTACCTAGTTTCTCGAATCCTTGCATAGTAGGTTCTTCTTCTTGGAATCATTCTTATGTTTCTTGTATTCAAATATATATGTAGCTTCCAAAACTTTTCTTTAGTGTGACCATCAATATTTCAATGGTTGTTTGGATCCTTGCACTGATGTGCAGTGGTTTTCATCTTATTGTATTTTCCTTTCCACTTCTTCTTCCCCTCCTTAGATACTTGAAGAGTACATCTAGGTTAATGTGAGAGAAATCGAACATGATTTCCATATTTATAAATTAGATGGCGTATTATTTCACACTTTTCCCCTGCCTCTATCTAAAGTGATGCCAACAGATCCACTATTCCTCTACATACCCAATAGGGTAGAACCAAAACTTGATGAGGGTTTCAAAATCCTCCCACTTAGTTGCTAGAGGATTACCCTCTAGCCTAAGTGTTTCCATGTGGATTTCCTACCAGGTTCATGCATGGACCTCTAGTTTTAGTCAAGTATTTAATAATTTTCCTTCTCTTCATCTATATTATGGACACTTATAATTGTTGCAACCAATGAGTCAACTTAACAACATCAATCTCACCTTAGTAGGGTTTGATGTCCACTTTGGCTTCCATTTTAAACAGAGTTTGTTAAGGAGTGATGGCATTATAAATTGGTTTCTCTTTCTTGTGTTCTTATCTTGACTCCTTTTATAGGTCTTCACTATCTCCTAGTTTCTCATCAAATCCAACTTCTGACATACAGCCTCCAACCTCTCCAAAAGTTTTGAACTTCTTTTCTAGAGCTGCCATGAGGAGGGCCATGTTACAAGAGATATCAAAAACTTTCACTTTCAACCTCGAAAATATTTCTTCCACTCCATCTTAAGGATTTTTATGAATAGACTCATCCACGATGGTAGGGTTCTAAAAATTCCTTCTTAAGCCAGTTATTAGATCCTTCAAATTTCCACAAGTACCCCAAATAAAACTGCTCTAATACCATTATGATATGTAATCTAACATGGATTTTCCACTAGAACAGTTCATCACAACATATATTGTATTATACTAAAATATTTTGTTAATGCAAGTTTAATTCCTTAGATATCATATTTATTATGACTAGATTATTGCTTAGACTATGAAAAATAATTGAATATAAAAATGAAAGAACAAACAAAATAACACCCAATTAACACAAATGAAAATAATATGTATCTTAGGAACCCCAATACATGATAAAAACCAACTAGAAGGTGAGGCCTACGTGCTTCTCTCTTTTCTTCAGCTATGGAATGTGAGTACAAAGAAATGGTGTTGAATGTGGAGCTTGATTATCTTCCTGATTCAGAGGTCTTTGTTTTCAACCTTTTTAATACCCCATGAAGACTTTGCACCCTGGAAGAATGTACACTCCTCCACATGGAGGAGTGTAGAGGGGGGTTACCCCCTTTGTGGGCTCCAAGGGAAAGTGGGCGTTCGGGGCTGAAGCCCCCGAAGGAAAAATTGCCTTGTAAATGTATATTGTAATTTCATTGTAAATCTGGATCGTTCATTATAAGGTCACAGATCTAACGATAGAAGTCATGTTAGGATTTTTTTCCCTAGAAGGAAACCCTCTTTTATGAGGGAAATGTATTGCGGCTATGTACCATTGTGAATATTGTATTATGAGAGAGGAGACTATGATAGAAAGAAGAGGAAGTTACAATGGGTGTGTTATAGGTTGTATCCCTTCATTTGTTGGATAATAATAAAGGAAGGACCTAGCAATTTCTCTGGTGGACGTAGCCCACACTGGGTGAACCAAGTATATCTCTATCTCTATTGTATTGTGTATCTACTGTGTTTTATTTCTACATTTATTTTATTTTATTGCTCCACGATCCTATTTTTCTAACAATTGGTATTAGAGTGAAAGGTAACTTGCAAGAAAAGAGGGTTTGTGGTTCGAGTGGGAGCAATGGCAGAAGATGGAAAGTTTAGGGTTGAGAAATTTAACGGCCAAAACTACCAGTTATGGAAAATGCAGATGGAAGATTATTTATATTAGAAGGATCTATTCCTACCATTGGGTGCAATAACAAAAAATATGATGGCCATGAAGGACGAAGAATGGGAGGTTCTTGACAGAAAGGCACTAGGAATGATACAACTGAGTCTGGCAGTGTCGGTGGCTTTCAATATTTTGAAAGAAAAGACAATGAAGGAGATGATGGATGCATTGACTAAACTGTATGAAAAAATCTCGGCGCCCAATAAGATATTTCTAATGAAGAGATATTTAATATGAAGATGTGAGAAGGTGGGTCTATCACAGATCATTTAAATGAATTCAATACAGTTACTAATCAACTAAGTTCTGTAAAAGTGGACTTTGATGATGAGTTCATGGCTCTTCTAATGTTTTGCTCATTTCCAGAAAGATGGAACAGCTTGCTCATGGTTGTAAGTAACTCTATCTCTAGTTCAAACACTTTAAAATTTGATGATTTTGTTGGTGTTATCCTTAGTGAGGAAATGTGACGGAAAAGCACATGTGAGACATAAGGTAATGCATTGAACATGGAGAACAAGGGAAGAAAAAAGGATAGAGGAAAGGGCTCAGGGAACCATGGGAATTCTAGGAAGGGCAGATCGAAATCCAGACTGGGAAAGATAAAGTGTTGGAATTGTGGGAGGAAAGGACATCTGAAGAAAGATTGTAGAGCTCCAAAGAAATAAAGAAATGGACATCACGAGCAAAATCAGGAAGAAAATGTAACAGGTGATGTGTTACAAGATGATTTTATTCTTTATGTAGATAATATTTTTGAGTCTTGGGTAGTAGATTTAGGGGCTTCATTTCATGCCACACCCCATAGGAAACACTTTCTAGATTATGTTCAAGGTGATTTTGGACATGATCATTTGGGTGATGATGCACCAAGCAAAATTGTTCCAATGGAAAAGGTAAAAATCAAGCAAAGCAATGGAAACCAATGGTTGTTGAAAGAGGTAAGACATTTTCCAGATATAAGGAAAAATCTAATTTCAATAGGGAAGTTGGCAAGTGAAGGTTGTATATCCATATTTACATATAAGGTGTGGAAGGTCACCAAAGGATCATTGGTGATAGCAGAAGGAGAGAAGGTAGGTAGATTATATTTATGTACTGGTAATACTGACTCTTCTATCTCTTTGGCTCCTACAAGAATGGATACAACATTGTGGCATCATAGGCTTGGACAAGTGAGTGAGAAGGGGATGCAGATACTTCACAAAAGAAAGTTGTTGCCAGATCTTAAACAAATTGATTTGGATTTCTGTGAGAAATGTGTTTATGGAAAACATAAGTGAGTCATATTTCTCAAAGTCGAAAAAGAAAAGAAGAGTGAAAAGTTAGAGCTTATGCATACAGATGTATGGGAACCAACTCATGTATCATCTCTTAGTGTCTCTCATTATTATGTTACTTTTATTGATGATGCAACTAGAAAAACTTGGGTTTATTGCATTCGACAAAAATCTGATGTTTTTGATACTTTTAAGAAATGGAAAGATTTGGTTGAGAATGAAACAGGAAAATGGTTGAAGTGTCTCAGATTAGACAATGGAGGTGAATATTGTAGCAAGGAGTTTGATGATTATTGTTCATACCATGTGATTCATAGAGAGAAGAGAGTTCCAGGAACACCACAAGAAAATGGTGTGTTATAAAGGATGAACAGGACAATCATGGAGCGTGCAAGGAGTATGAGATTGCATAATGGTTTTCCCTTACAATTCTGGGAAAATGTTGTAGATATTGTTGTTTTCTTAATAAACATAGCACCTTCAAACTCTTTGGATGGTATAATTCTAGAGGAGGAATGGATAGGTAAAAAGGTAAACTATTCCTTTTTGAAGACTTTCGATTGTGAATCATTTGTCCATATTGATAAAGAAAATAGAACAAAGCTTGAGGAAAAATCCAAGAAGTGTACCTTTATTAGATACGGTGTTAATGATTTTGTTTATCGCTTATGATATTATGAAAATAAAAAAATCATTAGGAGTAAAGATGTCATATTCAATGAGAAGGGAAAGAAACAGGAAAAAGAAAAAACAGAATACACAGTGCTTGATGAGATCACTGAAAAAGAAATTCCAAAAGAACCAGAAAATCAAAATGTACAACAACAGGACCAGTAGGTACCTCAACCTCCTGCAAGTGTTTTTATAAGATATACCAGGTTAAGTAGACCCCCTAAACGATACTCTCCTACATTGTATTATTTATTGTTGACTAATTCTAGTGAACCAGAATGTTATGAAGAGGAAATGCATGTAGACACCAAAAATAATTGGGAGCAAGGAATGAAAGAGGAAATGGATTCCCTGGTAAATAACCAGACTTAGGATTTGGTTTAGTTTCCTACAGGAAAAAGAGCATTGCAGAATAAATGGGTTTACAATTTGAAGGAAGAAGATGGAGGAAAAAAGAGGTATAAGGCTATAATTGTTGTAAATGGGTTTGCACAAAAGAAAGGTATATATTTTGATGAAATATTTTCTCTTGTTGTTAAATGAATTCAATTAGGACTATTTTAATTCTTGTGGCAGTAGAATATTTTCATCTTGAACAGTTAGATGTAAAAACAACTTTTCTCCATGGGGATTTGGAGGAAGATATTTATATGCAGCAGCCACAGGGGTATGAGGTCAAAGGGAAGACGAATTTGGTATGCAGGTTGAAGAAGAGATTCTATGGCCTAAAGAAAGCTCCAAGGCAATGGTATTTGAATTTTTATGGGTTTATAATAGAAGAATGTTATAATAGATGTTATTCTGATCATTGTGCTTATTTTAAAAGTCTAGAAAATGGAAGTTATATTATCTTGCTATTGTATGTAGATGACATACTTGTTGCAGGGTCTAATATGAAGGATATAAATGTGCTCAAGAATAAATTATCTAATTCATTTGCAATGAAGGATTTGGGTGCTACAAAGAAAATCCTTGGAATGAGAATAACAAGAGACAAGAAAAATCACAAATTGACATTGTCTCAGGGTGATTACATAGAGAAGGTGTTGGAGAGGTTTAGAATGCAGAATGAAAAACTAGTTAATACACCTTTGGCCAACCATTTCAAATTAACTAAGGAAATATGTGCCAATACAAAAGAGGAGATAGAATACATGTCTAGGGTCCATTATTCATCAGCAGTTGGCAACTTGATGTATGTGATGGTTTGCACAAGACCAGATATTGCACATGTAGTGGGAGTTGTGAGCATGTATATGAACAATCCAGGTAAAGAACATTGGGAGGCAGTAAAGTGGATTCTCGGGTATTTGAGAGGTATTGCTACTCATGCATTATGTTTTGGAGGTTCATACATTGTTCTATAGGGATATGTTGATTCAGATATGGCAGGTGATAAAGATAGCATGAGGAGCTCCATAGGGTATGTTTTTAATATAGGTGGAACAACATTAAATTGGATTTTGAAACTGCAAAAAGTTGTTTCACTTTCAACAACATAGGCAGAGTATGTTATTTCTATAGAGGCTAGTAAAGAAATGATTTGGTTACAGAGGTTTATGGAGGAATTGTGAAAGAAGTAGGAGAATAGCAGGTTGTACTGTGATAGTGAGAGTTCCATTCATCTTGCAAAGAACTCAACCTTCCATTAGAAGACTAAGCATATAAAGATAAGGTATCATTTCATATGATCTGTGTCAGAAGATGGACATTTGAAGTTGGTAAAGATACACACTAGCCAGAATCCTGCAGACATGTTAACAAAGGGAGTGACCAAGGAGAAACTGAGTTCCTGCTCAGTTTCAGTTGGTCTTCAAAAATGACAATGAAGATGAGAAATTTTCCAAGTCCAAGAAGGATCATAGTCAAACATATACAACAACGGTGGAGTTGTTGAGATCAGCCTCCAAGTGGGAGATTGTTGGTTGTGGAGCCTGATTATCTTCCTGATTAAGAAGTATTTGTTTTCAGCCATGTTTATACCCCATGAATACTTTACACCCCTGAAGAATGTACAATACTCCACGTGGGGGAGTGTAGAGGGGGGTTACTCCCTCTGTAGAGTCTAGGGGAAAACAAGCCCTCGAAGGAAAAATTACCTTGTAAATGTATATTTTAATTTCATTGTAAATATGGACCATTCATTATAAGGTCGCAGATTTGATGGTAGTGTTGATACTGAGAGGAGGGTGAATTAGTATCAAGTACAATTTAAAACATTTTCAACTTATACTTAAACCATTCAAATATATCCAATGAGCAATGAACAATAGTATAAGAGTTACACCAATACACCACAATACACCATGCACAATATATGATAAATAATCAATAGTTATTGTTCAAGGGAAGTAATGACTTCCAAAGGCAGCAACAACTTCCAAATGTAAAGGGAGGGATAAAACTCCAAGAGGAAGATACAATCATCCAATATCAAGAGAGATTTGAACTCTCTATTCTTGCCCCTTCCTTCCACCCAAGAATATATGAGAGATAATAAAACTTTACATTAAATCATCACCATCAATCAATCATCACATAGAACTTGATAATGCTTCCTGAGACTTTTTCAATTTCTACAATTTTCCAATTCTTGGAGTACTCTGATCCTATAGATAATATTACTCAATGTATTCTCTGAAACTTCTCCAATTTTCACTCCTTGAATCCTCCCCAAAAAGAGGTTATAGAAAAAATGGTAGACTTTATTGAATTTTGGTCTATTCAGGAGAGTGAACTTGAACATAATGCCCCATGCTCAATAATTAACATCTGATTCTGAAACTCACACACAAGAAACTAAAGTCTGTACTATTTCCAATGAAATTTGTCCCACTTCAATTGGATTATCGATGAAGAAGTTATGTATGTTTTACCCGAGATGCATATTTATTGACTAGCTTCAGGACTGGTCACAAACCCTATCTTCCATAGAGTGTATCTCCATAATTATAACGAATCAAGAGATGAAATTTTTACCAGAGGTACCTTGATATGTATTCTCAATACCATAGTGATTTCACCATCTGAACCATTCTAGAAAAAAATTTATAGAAAAAATGGTAAGATGACCTGAAAATAACATACCTTAGAACACATCACCAAAAGACTTCATCCTCCCTTGAAATCCGGCCTTATTTTCTTCTTATTTCCTCTTAAATTAGACTTATATCAAATGAATGTATAATGATGTTTATTTATGCCATTTATGTCACTTCCTTTTAACATTAGGGGCGACCTGACACTTTCTTCTTTTGTAATTCTTTTCTTTAATTATCTGCAGGGCCTACATGTACTTCCTTCTTCAATTCACTTTGTCATCTTCAAAAATTCATTTCTCTCAACCATGAGGATCCACGTGACATGCCACATACCACTAGAAACAACATGATGTATACTATCCATCCATGTGTGTTGTATCTTCATGTGCATTTTCCTTCATGTCCAAATACCTTCATCAATCTTGCGGTCCAAAACCCATGACTAGGGTTGACATCAATGACAACAACCAATCTTCCAACAATTTCCCCCTTTGTCATTGATGGAAACAATCATGCTCCCCCTATCATCATGATCCCAATTTCTCTACCCCTTTGACATCAATGGCAAAGGGTATGGCTTCTCCCCTTTAGTTTAATGGCAAAAGGTTACCTTCTTCTTAGGGGCTGCTCCCCCTAAACATGTGGCACTCAATAATACTTCATCCTTATTTTTTGTTTTTGGGACTTTTTCTTCCTCGGAATCCTTTTGTGTGGCTTCTGTCTTCTCTCTCTTCTTCATGTATAGGATGTATATGTTGTTCAGTCTTCTTGTTGCAATTGCAACCAATATTCTTGAGTTATTTTCTCTGATTTTACATTTTCAGGAGTCAAACGTAAGAGTGTATCCTTGATCACATATTTTGCTGACACTGAGGAGATTATGCTTCAAATATTCAACCAATAGGAATTTTCCTTCTTTTACATTTTCACTTCCAAGATTTACAGTTCCTTTTCCAAGTATTTTGGTAGATGAGTCATCTCCAAATGCAACATTTCCACCCTTTTTCTTCAAGCTGAAAAATTTTCTTTAATCTCCGGTCATATGAGATGAGCACCCACTTTCTATGAACCATTCATCTTCTTATTTGCATTCTTTAGCGACTAATGCTATTCGACAATTTTCATTGTGTGGAATTTCTTTCCTTTTCCATGTTGTAGTTGGTATGAAGTCATTTGGCATATGATTATCTTCCTTCATCTCTCTACAATCTCGTGCTTTGTGACCAAGATTATTGCACTTGTAACATACAATATTTTGATACATTAATGGGTCAAATGGATTATAATTTTTGTTGAAAGGTCTACGAACATTTTCGTATCTACTATTTTCACCATTCATGTAGCTTGCATAGTTATTCCTTTCATTGATTCTACAATTGATTGCATTGTGTCCAAAATTTCCACAAGTATAACAATGTCCAAGAAA
>JASDQU010502254.1:17808-33462 GCA_032191745.1 Picea mariana | reverse complement strand
GTTTGGATCATTGTCTTGGCATTGTATTGGCTATCTATATTAAGGAAGTTTTGCTGGGTTTTCTTCCCCTAGAGGGTTTCCCAGGATAAATGCTTGTGTACTCTTGTGATTGTGTTACTCTCAGTGATCCTATATATGTTATTGTTATCTAGTAAATTGAAAGTAACCTAATAATAGCAGAAACTTTAACAGCACAGTGGGTTATATTGCTTCTTCTCAACTATGTTTTCACCTCAGCGTTATAGTTGGTTGACTGGAAAATCCCCGAGTGTTATACTCTGTGTATGCTAAGTATCATTACAAGGGGAAAATGGAGCTTTGCTCCTCTGTTCATAGCCTCTCATGTCACGGGATTTCTCACCCTGTCCACGAAGTGAATTACAGTATTCTCTGTGTGTACACCGTTGGTCTCAGAGGTTTTCACCATTGAGAGGAGTCGACTCTAGCCTCCTTGTGTTGGTTCACAAAGTAAATCCTTGACTCCTCAAGACCTAGGGTTGATAGAGAAGACCGTTGTGGCCTGTCGGGTTTACTATTTGTTGTTATGGATTGGTGTGTATTGTCGATAGAGCTGATTACTAGCTCGCCCCATTGATTATGTGACAATGGTGTTGGTTTTGGTATCTAGTCACTTCATATGTGATTATAATGGATAAGCTCAGCATTGTTAATTGGATAAATCAAATACACAGTCGATGTCCTTGTGTTTTATGAATTGATAACCCAACATTGTTTTTAATTGAGTAAGTCACAGCGCCGCTTCATGTCGATGTGTGGGTATGTGTGGTGTTCCCACAGAGTTAGGTCGGGTTGTTGATTATTATGACTGAGTGTTTAATTGCCATGGGATTATTGCAATCAAGGTTTAATGGTATGGCTGCCCATTGTGTATGCTATGGATATGTTTTTGGTTGCACACTCAGAGATAGTCACAGAGTTTTTAGCATGGCTTGTTGCAATTTGATTAATTGTATTATGAGGTCAGGTATGTTGTTGTTGCCTCGTTGAGTTGGATGGATAGCCCAGCATTTTGAATGTTTAGAGTCAAGAAAATTGGACCTGTACAGTCATAGAAATACACTTGCATTTTGTCGAATGGTTGTATATTTCACATCATAGCGTGAGTTGAAGTGGTGATTGTTATCTGTGTATTTAAATGGAAAGCCATGATAATTGCAAGATAAATATGGATCATCGTGCTGACTGTCCACTATATATGTTAAATGAATGTCATGCATTTGAAACAGTGACAGGCACAAGTGTTGTGACAGTGTAACTGCATTGCAATTTAATTATTGAAAGACAGAATCGAGCATGATTTTTATGTCTGGATTTGATGAGCAAAGTGGAAGTAATTAACTATGTATTCATTTAGAAATTGCTTAAATGTTAAATGGATAAATGAGAAAAATAGAGCTCCCCTACAAATTGTTACGGAATGCATATTGTCTTGTTGATGACACTCTATTAAATATTTGATTACGAACAACGAGCTAGTTAATACACGGAGTTGTTTGAGCTATACACAGTAGTTGTTTATTGGGTCACAATGGTCATTTGGTTGGTGTATTTCCTTTTATAGAATGGTTATATGGATTACTTAATTAATTTTATGAACAGTACCCGCTCTCTTTCCCCACCATTATTTCTCTTTTTTCTAATTACAACCCCATCGCCTTCCCACATTCATTTTTCACTCCCTCTTCTAATATTGATTACAGTCAAGAAGAATTTTGTATTGAAGCAGTTGGAAGTAGCAGTGTCTTGATTGGATTACAGTGATGTTTTCTTGGGTTTGCATTACAGTTGATTGTTGTTGTCTTTGAGCAGTAACCATGTTCTTTTCCCCCTCGTCATATCACGTTTCACTCAATACAAACCCCTCGCATATCCCAGAACCTTTTTTCACCCCCTGCTCATTGACGAACGATTAAACAATTTGTATGGATTGGATTGCATGGGTCTGATATATTGTTGAGCCAAAATCTATTTCATATTTTTAAAGAGTTATCATGTATGGTTATTTAAAAGACTATTTTCTAATAAATAACGCATATAGGGATGAGCTATTCAAATAAAAGGCTGAAAATCGAGGCCTACTATGCTGTTGTCAAAGAGAAAGCCGCTACTGCCCCTTCCGCCTCTTCAGATAATTCTGGTAAATCTGTGTCCTCCCACATGCATTGGAAGGATGATTGTTCTCATATTCTCAACAAGATGAGACTTAAAGATTCCACATAGCCTAAGGCAGGTTCAGAAGGACTAAAAGATGATAGCATCAGCAAGGGAAAGATTGTCTCACAAACTAGAAAATGTGGATTTGAAGTTTTTTTTTGTTGATGACAGTTGACTTCAGATTTTCGTATGGCATGCTTTTGGATATGTTGGTAATATATTTTGGAAGTAATTGCAAACATTATTGAGATAAATTGTCAGATGTTAATATGATGAGGGGAGTCACGAGGAGGTGTGTTTTTTCTTAATTGACTAGTATGTTATGATTGCTAATAACTAAAGGGAGTCACAAGGGGTCCCACCTACTAGTTATTATTTATTTATAACCCTTATTATGATCATTAATTTTCCCCCTAACTAAAAGTTGTTTGTGTATTTTAATTAACTTAACTAATGAGTTGGTTCAACTACTTCAACCAATTCTAATTTGTTTACAGGCAAAAGGAAAGGGAGGATAGAAGGAGAAGCATACTAAGATTTTCTCTTTGAGTTTATGTTGAGATAGTTTAGTTTTCATTCATTCCTTAATTTATCACAAGCCTAATTCTCTTTTATGATAGCAGGGTCTTATTGTAGACAACAACATTCAGAGTTGAATTACATCATTCAGACACTTGTTTTTCAGAGGTGTTGATCTATCTTTGATAGTATGTGTAGACTTGTTTGTTTGTGAATTTGTTTCCATGACTGACAAAGGTTATTGTGCAGAGTCAAGTGGGCATAAATATGTGGCAATATGATCCAGCTTTTAGAGTTCGGTTTTGGTTTTCTGTCAGAGGTCCTTTTGTATGTTCCATTGGGGATGTCTAAGTTTGACTTTGGTCCAAAACTTTTGTATGAGATTTTGTAAATAAAATGACTCTTTGGTGAATTGGAATGAAATAAAGGATTGTTTTATGTCTCATCTGTCTTGATTATCATATTGGTGTCTTACTTTTGTCTTTACATTTGTTTTTAGCAACTATTATATTCAGAAAATTGTATTAAAATGAATTTTTCAGCAAGTTTTTATTTGTGAAAAAGACTAGCCTAAGCACTATTAATTAATACTTGTGAGTTACGATTTTATTTTTTATGGCTATAAACCTAGGATGATATTCCCGTGTATTTTTCTTTAGCCAAGAAAAATCTGAAAATGCTTGAGTAAGATCAATTTATATCTTTTCCTCAACATCCATGTCAAATTTCAATGCATACAAAAACATTTTGAAAGAATTTCAATGTTGGCCCCATTCACAGGTTATTGTTTCCCATCATGTACTCTAGCCCTAGTACAATATATTTTAGTTGTTTCCTTTAAAATATGACTGAGATGCACGTCCCCTCATCTAGTACTGCAAGGGCATGCAATAAAGTCGATAAAGAAGTACTTGATTAATCGCACAAGTTTCAAGTTATTTTATGTCTTTCTTTTTTTCTCTCATCTAAGTACTCTTTTGATCCATAAAGAATATTAGTACGAAATCATTATTTAAATACGAAATCTCATCTATCGCCTTCTTCTTGCCACAACCAAAATCATTGGCCTAATTGGCATGGTGTTGGTTTTGAACAACACAACAGATGAATATAAAGAGTGTGTGTGTGAGTGATCTTTGAGTCTAGAAACCCTCCCATATCGTCAAGGCATGTGAACAGTCTATCCATGTCAAATATCGGTGCATACAAAAACATTTTGAAAAAAAATCAACATTGGCCCCATTCACAGGTCACTATTTCCCATCATGTACTCTATCCCTAGTACAATGTCTTTTAATATCTTTTTCCTTCAAAATTCAACCGAGAAAATTAAAACGAAGTGAGGATGAGATGGGTCAATATATAGAGTGGGTCTGTGAGTGATATTTGAGTATAAAGATGAATGAATGAACTTCTCTTTGTGTCGAGAATAATGTATTATCTACTAAACAAGGTCAACCACGTAAAGGTGGAATCTCATATGCCCTCTCCCCCCCTTCCCCCCTCACATCACTCTCAATTCCCCAATACCCAATCTATAAAATAGAAAATAAACAAAAGAAACATAGTAATCATGCATAGAAACTACCCAAAAAAAAATGAAATAAAACTTAAAAACATGTAATTAACCCACATAAAAAATTATTTAAAGAGAATTATTCATACAAATTAAAATATCTAGTTATATACCTCATCCAATGCAACATTTGTATCATCCTTCTTTTGTATCTTCTTCTTGATCATCCAACTCGATATCTGTATCAACATTCAATTCAGAAACAATGTTGAAAGGATTGATGATATCATCATCATCATCATTAATGTCATTTTCAAACATATCTTCATCAATATCATCATCAAGAACTGGTGCATTGTCTCCTACGCCTGGTTCATCTTCTATGTCTTTTTCATTTGTCAACCCATATTCTTCCTGCTCTAGCTCTACATCATCTTCTTCTTCAATATCATCTTCTTCATCTACAGTATACTTTACTGGCCTTCCTCTTGGATCATATCTAAAAACAAATGACCAATCCCTCTTACCTGGAACCTTTGATTAAAAGACTTATTCACATTGACTTGGAAAAACATAGAGGTCATTTTCTTTTTCAAAAATCGTTGTTTTAATCATCAGAAATCCATTAGCATGTTGAATAACAGTTCTTTCCTCGTCATGTTCATGAATTCGTAACCTATACCATTTGACATCGAACAAAACTAATTTGAAGGAATTAAAGTCACACTCAATTATATCATTCAAAACCCCATAGTATCTATTTTCATATTCTCAAGGACATCTGTCACTCCTAGAGAAAACATTAGTGACCTGGAATATTGCAGTTATCCCACTATCAAAAATTTTCCTAGTTTCATTCAATTGTTTGATGTGAAATTTACGACCATTGCACCACATAGCCTTGTGGTGTTTCAACTGCAATATGCCAGACATGTAAAATATGCATTGTCAATTAATAATAAACAAATTTATAAAACTTGGAAAGTATAATATGAAAAAAAAAACACCTACAGTCACATTAATATAATATAAAATAACTAAATAAAATGGGTGAATTAGCTTTCCTTTCCATCTTTCAAACAATATGCTAAATCTATTTCCCTCTCCGTAACATTAGAATCTCCATTACGACGAGCTTCTCTAACCAATTCAGACGGTTCTTTATGTGATAACCTATCGCCATGACGTTGTTTACATCTATCAATCCATACCTTCATCCAGTCAAGATTGTTTGCAATGTATAAATGTAGTGCATCCCAATCTTGAGCAACTGACCAATCAAAAAATCACAATTCACCAATATTAAATATTAGTTATAACCATGGTAAATATCAATAAATGATGAAAGAATAAATATTAAATGAGTATGATCATATAAAAAAAATGAAAATTTATATTTGTTACAAATATCCACAATTTAATTACCTCTCACTTTCTTCATTGTACCTTTCCCCAACAGTTGCTCCCCTTCAAATTTTTTGATGGAGTTCACATCCCAAATGCAATACACTGCATGCATAGCTTGCGCTACTAATTTAGGAAGATATTGACTAATATACACCATGGATTCATATACCATATATCCCTCCACCATAGAACCCTCGGGACGTGCTCTTTGTCTACTCAAAGCCTTCAATGATTTCAAGTGCCTCTCCACCATCCACATTGACCTTGTGTGTACAGGTCCACACATTTCAATCTCCTCAATTTGGTGTATGAGGTAGTTTTCTTGTGCATTGAAAAATGTTGGAGGTGGATACTTCTGCATTTCACACATTAGCCGAGGAATTTCTCTCTTCCAATACTTTATATCATCTTCATGGATTTCTTTCAATGACAACCATCTACAGATCATGACGCAAGAAAATAACATGTTTTAACAAAACATAATACATATTACATTACAAGTAAAACACATGTCATTAAGTACAACAAAAAATTGAAAAAATTGTTTGCATATATATTGCAACTACTTACCTCATGTATTTTCCAAGATCATATATAACTTGTTTGGCGTTGTTGCCAAAGTCATTTGGGAGAGATAGAGGTAGAACATACTGTAACAATAAAAATGAATCATTACTTGTTTCAAAACTAGACAAAAAAAAATCTAAAAAAATGTATGCAACCAATATATAAATATGAATACTAAAATTATTAATTACATTAATGAAGGTATGCCAATCATGTGTTTTTACCCCACCAAATTCACCTTTCTTTGTTAAGATATTCTTTATGTTTGAACAAAAACTTGTGGGAAATTGAATTCTTTGAATGACCTCTTTTACACCATTGCTTTGTTGCTCTGTTAATAACCATGGAAGGTTATTTTGGTCTCCATCGCTATTTGATCGGATCACACTTTTCACTGCATGATTGGATTCTTGAATGTTATTACAAATTTTGACATTTTTTTCTTTATCCCTCCTGCCATCTATGATTTGCCATAATGTTTCTGTCACATTCTTCCTGATATGCATTGTATCAAACAAATGAACTATTTTTAGCTCCTCATAATAAGGAAACCTCATGAATTGAGTGGGATAACATTTCATTCCTCGTGAAAGCCCATTATTATTACCTTCACGACGACGACGTCGATGAAGCATTAAAAAAATCAGAACTCTATTTATCAAATGCGGTAAAATAAACTGAATAATTAAAATAAAATTTCAAAACATGATTCCATTTACAATACATAAACAAAATGCATACCTTGAGGATTAATTTTTTCATATGCCAACTTCCGTAAACGAGGTGTCATTCTTTGTGGTTTTAGTCCAGACTATTGTTTCCCATTGAAAAGATATTTTTTCAATAGTACGATACTTATGGTTCCTAGAGAGGAAGTGTCTATACTCATCAAACACCTCATTTCCTAAAAAAAATTATCGACGAGATTTCATCTTTGGACCACAAAATGGACATGCAAATTTACCCTTTGTTTGAAGACCTGCAACAAATGGATTAATGTGAATTATTAATATACAAAAGGATTATTTAAACAACATGCATGATATCTTCAATTAATTATATACTATTCAAGTGTGCAATATGGAACGTTACATACCACAAATATGTGTTAGTCTCGGGGCATCATGAATTGTCCATAAAAGTATTCCACGGCATTGAAATCTCTTATGCCCAATTGGTTTACAGATGTCATACATAGTGATGCCCTCCCATAACTTTAGTAGCTCATCGATAAGAGGCTCGATATACACATTCATATATTTAACTTGGTACTTACCTAATTGTTTTAAATTGCACANTTACATTCGAAAAATTAATGTAAACAAATACCTGGAACAATCATTATCAATATTATGTGCTCCCTCTTTATTGACATCCAAGGAGGAATGTTATTGTTGATAAAAAAAATAGGCCACACTAACTAAACAGACCGAAGCTCTCCAAATGTATTAACACCGTCAGTTGTCAATGAAATCCTAACATTACGAGGTTCATTTGTAAATTCTGGCCATTTTGCAGCAATTTCCTTAAAAGCATAACCATCTGCAGGCATTCGAAGAACACCATCTTCAATTCTCTTTCATGCATGGTAATCCATAAATTGTGCTATGCTTTGGCACCTGAACAGTCATTGTAAACGTGGAATTATGGGAATATGCTAGAGAACCTTTCGAGGCACCATTTTTGTTACTTGATCGATTCGATATCTATTGATACCACATACCAGGAATTTTGTTTTCGACGCATGTTGTCCATAATATATAATATGATCATCAGGACATGCATCTATACTTTGATACTCCATTCCAGTGTCTTTCATAATGGCATGTAAATCTCGATATGTGCGAGGTAAAATATTTGATGAGGGTAACAGAAATTCACCTAACAATCTAAAACATAAAAAATAACTAGTTAATGTAAAGAATAGTAATTGTAAATATTGCATTTTTATTTTACACATTAATTAACACTAAAAAAATGGGAAAAATTCAACCTTTATGTAGATGTGATGAAACATATTACATACCTTAGGATCTGTGTCATATAAGTGTTCTACAAACGATTTGTAACCTTTAAGTTCACCAGCAACAATGTAGTGGAGATAAGATTTTCTCTTGACCCTTTATAAAGTCGTTTATTTGCCTTTTCAATTAGAGGTTCATCATAAATACCATCACTATTGTCCCCATGATCCTCATCTGGATGACCGAATAAGTCTTGGATCATTTGATTTGTCTCATCATCTTGAACTATGTTATTATTGTCATCTACTTCCATGGGATCATTAACTTGATATTCATTATCTGCTTCATGTTCCTCATCTTGTACAACATCATTTCCGCTACTACTTGGTGCTTTCTGCATAAAGTTAGGGGGGAAATCTAACTTTATAATTACAAACAATCATGAAAAATCAGTGCATGTATAAAACAGTATAAAAGTTTGATAATACAATCAATATTAAAACAAATAATGAATATATATATATATATATAGTTAGTTATCATGGGATGATATTTATTTGATCCCCCGTCCATGTGCCCTTATTTTGTACAATGTTTTTTAGTTGTTGCTATTAAAACTCTTTCGGGACGTCTAGTACAACAATTTTTGCAATGGCAATAACATTTGTCGTCACCCTTTTCACCCTCTTTAATTTTTTTCCCACCTCTAATGTTTTCTGACATTCTTCCCCATAGATATATACTGATGATTATATTATAAAATTGAGTGGTGTATAATAGAATATCTATTATATCTTTCTATTATAACATATGAAAAAAAACATGTTTTTTGTTCAAGAAGACCTTATACCCTTTTTGAACCATCGTTGTTATAGAAAACTTGTCGCAACATCCGTAAAATGCAACATATTTATTGATTTTATAACGTCGCAATTTCGACGATAGTTGACCAAGTCAATGTTGACTTTTTCAAATAGTGGGTGACCGTTAGGGAGGGGACCTAGTGTCCACGTCGTCGCAAGTGTGACGCACATTTGATGTCATCACAAGATAGACATCTTCTGAACGTCATCTCTCTTGCAACGATTTGAAAAGTATGTCGTAAGTACGACGATATCGGGCAGTATGAGAAAAAAAATTAAAATTTCCTCTATTTTTCGACAGTATGGCCAATTTTTTCCATAAAGTTGCAATTAGATCTTCGCAATTTTTTCAATATGTAGTAGTGTTGGAAAGGTCTTGGAATAAGCTTTCCAACCATATAACCTATGCTCCCATTTGAGCTAGGTATCTAGAGTAAAATTTCCTTCAAATATGGGGTATCCAAACTGAGCATCAATAATCCAAAAACAATGTTTCCAACAATCTCCATCTTGCAATATTTATCTTGGACATATGTAGTCTCCCCCTCTCTTTGACATCAATGACAACAATATTTCCAACACAAAATTTCTACAACCCTATAACTTGTAGTATTTCCTATAATATTGACCTATTCAATATATAAGAAAATTTTTGGTATTTTTGCACAGCTAAGGGTTTTATTTCTCTAAATTCACAAGCAAAGGTAATATGTAGATGTAGAAATATAAATTACAAACTCTCGACCAACTTGAATCAATCAATTTAGAGGTGAAAAAACTCTATGTTCTATATGATTTATTCTCTTTAAAGTATTTTCTTATATGGGTTAATTATATGTTGTTAATTTATATGGCAGTTTTTGTTTATCATTGGTTGGTTAGAAGTCATTGAGCTTGATTTCTATCATAACCTACAATCCTCTGATTCATCAAAAGATCATGAATCTTTGTGCATAGAAATCATCCTTTTTGGAGTGTAAATGCACTCTTAATTGTACAAACATGTTAAAACTATTGTAATCACCAATTTACAACTTAAATACTAACTTATGGAGGCTTATCCAACTTTAGGCGTGCACTTTCCTATAGCCAACTTTTACAAATTGGTCGTTCAGTTTTACAAGGAAAGTTTTAGCCTTTATGCACATCAAGTAGTTGTTAATCTTAAACTTCCAATATAAGGCTATATGCAGGTGTAAAATCACAAATTACACCTTCTTGACGTTGAACCGCTCAATTTGGGTCAAAATTGAGACTAGTGCATGCATTTTACTGTAAGGCAATTTTGACTTTAGATTTACATAAAATCTCAAATCTAGGTGTATGAAAGCAACCTGTCATGTTTTTAAATTGCACTTTAGATGACATGGGTAAATTGCCATATATAGAACTTCATATTAAAACATATAAAACAATTTTTGGAGCTACATTGAAGCTTGGGCGTGCATTTTAATTTGGTCACTTAGTACGGTTCCAATCTTCCAAATTACAAGGCAACCTTTGTCTCTTCTACGCAACAACCCTTTTTAAACTTGAAATTGAAAAATTAACAACATTAATAGGTCTAATATGATAAACCACACCCCCAACAATTTTCAAACTCAAATCTAAGATATAATAAAACCTCATCTTACTTTTTACAAACAGGTTGGGCATTTCTAGGGTTTTACTAGGTATTTATTGCCTATTTTTGCACAGTAGTCTTTTGTGGCTGCAAATGCAAAACTAAGTATATAGGCTTATGAAAAATGACTCAACAAATCATTTACAATTATAACCACTCAAATTGAATGAGATTTGAGACTTGGGCGTTCGTTTTAGTGTAGTCTGGCATGCATTTTGCACTAAGGAAAAATTTACACCAACAAAAAAATTTCCCTATTTGTCCTACAAGACAATTTTTTGTCTTTTTGCACGGAAAATGGTTTGAAGTTTCAATTTGTGCAAACAAAAGTATAGATAGATGTACTACTTTTCTACAACCATGTAACTTGTAATATTTCCTATAACATTGACCTCTTCATTTTATAAAACAATTATTGGTCTTTTTGCAAAGAAAAGGGTTTTATTTTTCTAGATGCACAAACAAAGGTATATGCAAATGTAAGAAGATAAATTGCAAACTCTTGACCAACTTGAATCAATCAATTTGGAGGTGAACAAACTATGTTTTTTTTTGTGATTTATTCTCTTTAAAGTATTTTTTTTGTATGGGTTAATCATGTGTTATTAATTTTTATGTCATTTTCTATGTATAATTGGTTGGTTAGAATTCATTGACCTTGATTTATCTCATAACCCACCATCCTCTGATTCATCAAAAGGTCATGAATCTTTGTGAATAGAAATCATCCTTAGACTTAAATCATCATTGTAAAATCATCCTTTGAAAAAATTGTAATCATCAATTTACAATTTAAATATTAAATTATGGAGTCTTATCCAACTTTGGGTGTGCACTTTCCTATAGCCAACTTTAACAAATTGGCATTTTGGTTTTACAATGCAATTTTTAGACTTTATGCACATTAGGTAGTTTTTTTTTCTGAAACTACCAATATAAGGCTATATGCAGGTGTAAAATCACAAATTACACCTTCTTCAAATTGAACCACTCAGTTTGGTTTAAAATTGAGACTAGGGCGTGCATTTTACTCTAATGCAGTTTTGACTTCGGATTTACATGAAATCCCAAATATAGGTGCATGAAATCAACATCTCATATTCTTAAATTTCACTTTAGATGACATAGGTAAATATAAAATATAGATATCTTCATTTTACAACTTATAAAACAATTTTAGGTGCTACAGAGAAGCTTGGGCATGCATTTTAATTTTGTCACTTAATATAGTTTGACCTTCCAATTTACAAGGAAAACTTTGCCTCTTTTGCACAGCAACTGTTTTTAAAATTGTAATTGCAAAATTAATAACATGAATGGGTCTAATATGATAAACCACACCCCTAGAAACTTGCACAACTCAAATCTAAGGTATAATGAAACCTTGACTTAATTTTTACAAACAAGATGTGCATTTCTAGGGTTTTAATAGGCATCTCTTGTCTATTTTTGCACAACGGAGTCTTTTATGACTGAAAACAAAAAATCAAGTATATAGGCTTATGTAAAATGACTTAAAAAATCATTTACAGTTTGAACCACTCAAATTGAATGAGTTTTGAGACCTGGACGTGCATTTTAGTGTAGCCTGGCATGCATTTCGCACCAAGGCAAAATTTACACCAATTTTGGTCTTTTTTCACAGCAAAGGATTTTAAGTTTCCAATTGCACAAACAAATGTATAGATAGATGTACAAATATTCTAATGAGCCCCACATACCTTCATCTAGCATCAATGAATTTAAACTCCCAACCCCCAAGCAATCTTCTTAGATATCTAACTATTTTATCCCCATTTGACATTATCTCTTATAGAAGGAGGAAGTCGGGTTTATTCACATCAATAACCCTTTTCAAGGCTCATTTTTTGAAGGGGATGGTTGAGCCCTGAGAATTAAAGGTTAGATGGATCCTAAGGAACCCTTAATAGGGGCATTGTCCACTCTAAGGACCCCTTCCTTTGTCAACTATTTACCAAACATAACCTCATTCATAGATCTATTTTGAGCAAAATAAATGGACTTATTGCCTCTTCTTGGAGCACTAGTTCCCCTTCCATAGTTTAGAACTAACCCCCCTTCAATTCCCCCTTCTTAGCTATACCTTCCAAATTTTTTGTAGGTTGATTCAGACATTATTATAAAGATTCATTAAAGATCTCTTAAATATTGCAGATAAATACTAAAGATCACAACAAGCATCACATATAAAAAAAAGTATAAGTCAATACGGTATTGATCTTCCATTAATCCATCATAATAGTAAGATATTTACTTAACAAAATCACAATTACAGTCTCCATTACAAAACTAGGCGAAGTGAAATACAAATCCCACACCTTTGTTCTCTTTGAAGATTCCTCCTAAAGTCTCTCTGACAAGCCTCTCCTTTCCTATCACTCTACTTACAACCTTATATATTTATATGTTCCCAAACCATGGGAACAAGTTCAACCCATAGGTTGGTTACATAAGACGATCATAACTAACTTTACATGTATTTATAGGTCCTCGAGTCAGTTGGTATAGCTCATGGTTTTATAAACACGCCTCTGCAATCTATGTTTGATGATGGGGCACCATGTGTCCTTAGCGGTTTGGAGGAAGTGTTTATTGCAAACTTTCAAATAGGATTCATAATGGCAATGATGATTAGACACAGTCAGAATTTTGATGAACGTCATGGCACCAAGAAAACAAAATTTTGATAATTACTTAGTAATTTCTGGCGGTATGGTCGATTTTATCCATACCATCCAAAATGTCCATCGGACTTAAACACCATATGTAGTAGTGTTGTTGGTTGTAAATTGTTGTGTGAGTCATTAATCTATGGAATTATCAGGTATTTTGATGTAAAAAATTATGTGTCAAAATATGTAAAATTGTATTGTGATGTGCACTAAGGAACGGTGCAAATTGTAGGGGGAGGGGAATGTAACATCCCCATTTTTAATCCCCGGGTTAGCGATGTATAATGTAAATATGATGTATGTTCGTGGGCCCAACAATGTAATGTGTAAATTATGTATATTGAAAATAATAAATAAAATGTGTTGTTGGCTGCAAACGGATGTGAATGAAGACATGGGAGCTAAGTTTCCACAAGAGAGGGGATGTCAAAGGGAGACTTACACATGCCTATTAAACCCAAACCATCTTTCTAAATTATTTTACTATAAACCTTTTATTTCCTTTTTGAGTGTTTTGAAGCCCAATCATTGAGTACATGTAAGAGGGTTGATGTGTAAAGTCATCTCAAAGAGTTATTGAGAGCATGGGCCTAAGTACAATCAACCTTGGGGAATGTAAGAGTCAACATGCATGGGAGAAAAGAAAATTCGTATGGGAAAAGAGGGTAGTTTTCACAGATAGGAAAAAAGGGAGGAAGTATGTGTGTAGTGTTGTAAGATAGCAGGAATCCATGGTGGCATGTAAAACAACTTATTGGAGCTGTAATTTCGAGGAGAAATAGGCTATAGGCCTATGAGTAATATTTTGTGCAAAAAATTTTCAAAGGGAGAAATTAATTTGTTGTTGTGAGATTCCCTATTGTAGCTTTAGATTCTTGGAGCCTTCAGCAGAGAAATTTATTGTCCAACCCATGTTGGAGCCCTCAGCAGAGAAATTTCTTGTCCAACCCATGTTGGAGCCCTGGAGGGAAGTGGGATAGCCTGACTATGTGGCAGAGAAGGGGATCCCATTACTTGGGTTGTGTGGGTTGAGGGGAAAGAGAGTTGGTGGATTGGAATGGCAGTAGGAATTAACTTGTTGTGAGGGGACAGTATCTGACCTTAGGAACCACCATATGTTGTTGATTCATAACCCTAACTCGGGGGTGACTTGTTGTTGTGAACTAGAGCAACAAGTCTACAATTTGGTGAAACACGTGTCCTCTACAACGGGTTACCTATTTGTTAATAAGATGTGTATTCATATTCATTCTATTTATTTTTGTAGAACGTTGAGTTTAATTGTTATGCATTTCACTCTAAGTTTTATCTTATTTAATATTACCTGTTGCGAGTAAAGGAAGCATTTGAATCTGTGTTTTATGTGATTGAATGTTGTTGTGTGTGTTTAATTATTGTTGTGCACGTTTAAATTAATTGCATTCATGTTTTTAATTAATATGGATAGTTGCATGAGCTTGTATGTCATGATGTATATTTTTCCACATTTAAATCGATATCAAAGTAACTATAGTTAGTTGTTTTAAGTCATAATGGGACCCAACAAGGGAGTTGGGTACATTATAGTTGTGAAAATTTCTATTGAGAATCCATGTAGATCCTAGCATTGAGATTTTCCTAGTCAGACTGTGTTGGAGCCCTAAAAGGGGTGCGATAGCCCTAAGGAATGCATTACAGAGAAGGGGATCCACTATTTAGGTTGTGCAAACTAAAGGGGGGAAGAAAGATGGTGATTGGGATGGTTGCATGAGTGAACAGGATGTGAATTTAGTGGGAAGTTGGACGAGAGAGTGTGTTCATTTGTCCTTGTGGACATGTTGCAGAAAGATCTAGTGCAACAGTTCCTACTGTTGTCCCATGTCCGCAACTAATCAATGTAATATTTCCTTAAAAAGAAGTGTTATTTTTATATGTGATTTTGTGTTGTTTATGATGTCTATTTATGTGTTTAATTGTTATATGCTTGATGAATAATTTTACATATGCATTTATGTGTGTTTAAATGAATTATGCATGGATTGCATGTCATTCTAATTTTTTAATTGTATCATATGACAAGGCAAAAATTATATGGTATCAGAGTTTGGTTGTGCTTATGGTGAAAATGAAGGGAAATTGGTAAAATTTCCAATTCCCCACCATCATAATGAGCACAGGGGTGGTCAGGTACATTACAACACATGGGAGATGGCATGTGATGGATTTGCACAGTGGAAATAACTTGCTCATGGGTTGCTTAACCTCAAGTGGGTGCTTTGTTAGTATTCTTCACTAAGATGATGGAGTTCTCTTGCTTCATTGGTGGATGCCCTTCAATGCAACCACA
>JASDQU010502253.1:28898-51109 GCA_032191745.1 Picea mariana | reverse complement strand
GCTGAAGTCATGGATCAAGAGGGATATCAGTGTATTTAGAGGAACAACACACTGGAAGTGAAGACTCCATGTTTGATTGTTGTAATTTTACAATAGAAGTAGGTGTTGTAGCTATGACAACATTCCTTAAATTATTTTGATTCTAGAGATGTATTCATTATTCTCCTTTAGGAGATATTCTTGTGTTGTTTCTTTTTGTTTTATTGTTCTAGATAGGTTAACAACAAAGGAATATGTTTATCCCTTAGAGGGATTCACTTGACTCAGAGGGAGTCAAAACTATTTGAGAAATAGGAAGAATAGAAACATCATTGAGGAAACCAATGCAATAATGCATGATCAAAATCCTTCTATGATTCTATGGGAAGAAGCATGCATGACACAGTATATGTTCAAAACAAGAGTCTTCACCAGACTTTGAAAAACATAACTCTTGAAGAAGCCTTCACCAGATTGAAGCTTGAGTTGAACACTTCAGGATATTTGGGTGCCCAATGTATTTTCATGTACCCAAAGAGAAGAAGTCCAAGCTACACCCTTTAGGGAGAAAGGATACATTTATGGGATAACAGTGAATCTTTGAAGACATTCTATATCGACATCCCTGGTCAGAGACAGATTAAGACAAGAAGATATGTTGTCTTTGAAGAAGAGATAACCTTTCAAGGATCCAGAGAATCTTAGATTGAGACTGATAGTGAAACGATACATTCTCCCCCTTTAGTAGTTCAGAGGGAGACAGAAATTATTTCAGATAATCTAGTTGACCCAGTTGATATGTACAGAGATATTGTAGTCGGGCATATAAGGCCTTCCTAGGCTCACTCTGCAAGAGGAAGAGAAACATACAATCTTCTCAAGGCATAGCCCGAGAAATCAAAAGAGATTTTCGAGCTATCCTTCAGTCATGAGCTACTTCATTGATTTTGAACCTCCTTGTATTAGAGAAGAAACATGAGAACATGTATGGAAAGATGACATAGAAGAAGAATAATAGTATACCTTAAAGAATGATGTATAACATATTGTTCAGAGACCAGAAGAGAAATCTCTGGTGACTTCCAAGTGGATCTATAAGATCAAGCATGCAACTGATGGAAGTGTCGAGAAATACAAAGCGAGATATATAGCCAGAAGACTCTCAAAAAGTAGAAGGAGTTGTCTATGATGAGACACTTGTTCCAATAAGCCCGATACACTTCCATCCGTACTACCATCCATGAGTTGGAAACTATATTAGAAGGATGGATTCTTGATGAGTTTGGGCTTCAACAAGAGGGTTTTTGATCCAAACCTATGTTATTACGGTGTTGGTGGCAAGAGCCTGATTTTGATGACTTATTCAGAAAGCCTTGTTTTTTATTACAAGTAAGCTTTGAATTTTGATTTCGAGTTAAAGGATCTAAGTATGATACACTAGTTCTTAAGACAAGAAGTATGAAAGAGGACCGATGAGATTTTTCCCGAGTCAAAGAAAATATACAGTGGGAATATTAAATAAGTTTAGTATGACAAAATGCAAAAAAAACACCGTGATGGATTTGAAGAAAATGGATGATGATGATTCAGACAAGATTGATCCACAACTGATTGGATCATTGATGTATCTGGTTAACACCAGACTCGATTCATTCTATGTAGTGAATGTGCTTAGTCAATCCATGATTCAACCAATATAGACTCACCGGATATCAATAAAGAATGTATTGAGATATATATGAGGCACAGTTGGATATGGCCTGAGATATGCCTCCAGTGTGAACTTGATTTTGCAAGATATGCCGACACAAATTGAGCAGAAAGTACAGTGGACCAGAAGAGAAAATTCGATTGTTGTTTTTCTATGAAGGTTATCATGGTTTCCTAGTGCAATAGGAAACAAAGTTTTGTGGCCTTGAAAGCCACATAAGAAAATTATGTATCATTGAGTGTGCAAAGCAGTGCGACTTCATAAAATTATGACATATTTACTTGAATATGAGATGGATTCTATGATGATAACCAGAGTTGTGTGTAAATCTCTTTGAGAACCCAATGTTTCATGATAGATCGAAACACGTTGGGATAAAATATATTTATATCATAGACATGATGTAGAGGAAAATAGTACACATGTAGTACCTTCCTACACATGAGAAGATTACAAACATCTTCACCAAATTAGCTTGGTGAAGGATACCTCCCTAGTTGAGAGGGAGTGTTGATGACTACAACCAAGACAAAGTTTGAATTACATCCATGTGAGAATTGGCATGATGAAGAATTCCTCCCTAGATGAGAGGGAGTGTTGATGATTGTAGCTACATGAGACATTCTCCAGGACACAAACCTGAGAGAGATCCCTTGAGAGGGGTGTGTGGCTCCTATCTAAGATAGAGATGGAATGTAGAGATGGCCTCCTCTTTATAGAGAGTTGAGAATAACTCTAGATGATTCTCCTGTGTAACGTGGTGAGAAAGGATATCTGTAGATTTGGACATGCTTATGGCCGAGCACAAGGTGAACGTGTGAAATCCAAAAGTGTTGGGTGCATCATCATGGGATGGAGATGAAGATGATGTATTAGCCTCCTCTGAGAAGATATTTGATGAGAAACTCCAGATGACTCTCTTGTGTAATGGAGTGGGAAAGAATATCTGTTGAGTGGACATGCCTGTGGATGAGCATAAGTGAACATGATCCTAGTGGTTGAGAACTAGTGAAGAAGTGATTCTTCTGTGTAATGCAGTGAGCCATAGATATGGAAATCCCTATGGATGTGCCCATAGTGGTGGAGCACTAGTGGGTTTATGATATCCCTTGCTATATTTTTCAAGAGTTAGACATGCCTGTAACCCTAATTGTAATGTAAAGGGTACAGGTTGGCCCCACCTTAATGTAATTGATAATTAATGTAAAAGACAATTAATCTGGTTAATATTAATTATATTATGTGATAGAGATGTCGTACTTATTGTGCCAATAGACACTTTTGTTGATAGGTCAAGTCTAATATAAGTAAAGGTAAATTCCCCATTGAGGAATCATATCTTTTGTTTGAGTTTGGAAATTTCATCAAGTACATCTTACTTGGGAAAAGTGTTCACCTCTCTTGGGTGCTAGTCTTCTAGGGTTTGTGAGAACCCTCTTATGTGCTAGGTTTTCTTGGTGGTGAAGGTCTTTTTCTTGAAGAATATAACAAAGTATTGGATGGGTTTTATTCCCTTGTTCAGAAGGGCTTCCCAGGATACTTATTGTGTATTTGTGCATGGTGTTTCTTCTTGTGATCTTGGTTGCTGCAACAAATTGTCTATGGTTTAAGTAAAATGCTAAAATGGAATGAACTTGATGCTTAAGCCTAGATTATTGGAAAATCAATAGAAGAGAGGTTCATTTCGAAGTTGGAGATCAAGTTTTAGCACATCTGAGGAAGGAAATGTTCCCAAGGGGAACATATAGCAAATTAAATATGAAGTAGATATGACCATGTAGAATCCTTAGAAAATTTGATGCCAACGCTTATGAAATTGAGCTTCCAGAAAATGTTGGAATACCACCAATATTCAACCTTGCATACCTATACAATTACATGATGGATAATACAAGAGAATCTAGTTATTAGAAGGAGATATAGTGGGAGAAGAAAATGCCCACAACAGAGAAGCCACAGATGGAAAAAAATTCTAGACCAAAGGATTGGCAAGAAGACTAGGAGGAAGACTTATTTTGAGTACCTGGTGAAGTGGAGGGATTACATCTACTATTTTTATCTAATTTACCCTAAAGTGAAGATAGGGTTAATCATTTTTTCTAATTTATTTTAAAGTGAAGATAGAGAAGCCTCTAGAATGAATAAGATAGTATGTTCTATGTGGTTGTGTGAAACCAAATTTTACCACTTGATTGGCCTTTCGTTAGAGCTAAAGGGTTCTATGTAAAAATGTAATAGGATAATTAGCTAACAATTTTTCCATTTCTAATAAGCCATAGCCAAAATATGGTTAATCAAGTTTGGTCTAAACCATACTGAAATCATTGTAAACAGATAATGCTAATGTAATCATAAAAAGATTATGATGATGCTAGACATGGATTCAAAATCCCCCAAACACACAAAAATAATGTAGTTTGAACATTTCTACTTCACCATTATAGTGATTGAAAACTGAAATTTTCATTCTTTAAAATAACTTTCAAAACAACTAAAACCATGATAAACTCAAGTCTGGCTCAGTTGGAAAAAACAAATTCAAAACATATTTAATTTTTTATTTTGTAAATATGAGTCTACGAGTTGACAACAAGGTCAGAGTAGTTTTCATACCTCTTACCAAGACTTTAATTAGACCAGAAGACCTCTCATCATGAATTTAATTAGACCACCAGAAGAGAATGCTTGCATCAATATTTGTTTATGACATTGTTCCTCCATACTATCCACTCTTCTCTCTCTTCTCATTTCATCCTCATAGGAATGAATTTCCAAACCCTACAGTGACAAGAAAGTGCAGGGATGTGAAACATAAATAATAGATGCACCATGAATATACGCTATTGGAAGAGAGAAATGTGTATACTTTCGAATAATATCACTCTCTATACATCCGAGTGGCTGGAGTGGAACCATCTGAAATGCATTTTGTAAGGTCTACGGTTCCAATCTCGAGCACATGCACTTCCACCACAACCAGAAACAAAGGAAATTAGGTAGGAAGGATGCTACCGAAGTTCAATAGGTTATGGGAATATTTCAACCAAGAATAATCAAGGATGACATCAAGAGAAGATAAGATGACAGATGATGATCAAGCCCTAGCCATCCATACCAGGAAAGGAAAGAGAAAGAAAGAACCCTCCTCACCCAAGAAGTTTCATAAGAGCCGAATAAATAAGCCAAATATCATATGTTTCTATTGTCAGAAAAATGACACATTGCTAGGAATTGTTCTCTCATTCACATACTAAGGGAAAATAAAGGAGGTAAAAGGAATCATACAATTGAATATGATGAGCCATCCAAGAAGCTTGCAAAGGAAGATGAATCAAGTGATGAGGAGTATGTTCTTATCTCATCCCTTATAGGAACTATCACTCATGGAAGTGACATTTGGCTGGTGGATAGTGGTGCTTCCAAGCACATGACAGCTTACAAAGACTCCTTGTCTAACCTTACTCATAAATATTCACTGCACAAGGTGAAATTGGGAGATGACTATCAGTATCTGATCAAAGGAGTAGGAGAAGCCTCCTACAAGTTAGACTTGGGAAAGCCAATGAAGATGAAGGAAGTTATTTATGTTCCTATATTGAATAAGAACCTTCTCTCAATTTCAACATTGGATGAGAATGGTTACAAAGTTGCATTTTCTGATGGACATGTTATTATGTGGCCTAGAGGGAATACTTTTGATGATGTTGTCATGATTGGATTTTAAGAGGGAGGAATCTACAAATTGAAAGGGAGATCATATTTAGCATTAATTCATGACACTGTGAATCCTAATGAATTATGACATAGTATATTTTCTCACCTACATTACAAGGCCTTACTGAGTGTGAACAAGATGGTGATGGGACTACCAGAGATCCAGGAAAAACCAGACAATGTGTGCAAAGGTTGCACACAAGGAAATAATGTGAAACATTGCTTTCCCAACAACGATAGTAGAGTCAAAAGAATATTGGACATCGTGCACTCAGATGTTTGTGGACCAATGACAACAACATCACTAAGAGGGTATGTATATTATGTGTCTTTTACTGATGATTACTCATGTAAAACTTGGATCTATTTGTTGAAGGAAAAGAATGAAGTGTTTGGAAAATTCAAATAATTTAAGGAACTGGTAGAAAACCTAATAGAGAAGAAGATAAAGAACTTGCGATCAGACAATGGAGGAGAATTCACTTCAGAGGAATTCAAATAATATTTCAAGGAAGTTGGGATTAAGAGGGAGTTTTCTACTCCCTACAATCCTCAACATAATGGAGTAGTATAAAGGAAGAAATAGATGATCATGGAAGTAGTGAAGGATATTATCCATGATCAAGATCTTCCTATGCATATGTGGGAATAAGAAACAAAGACTGCAGTGTGTGCGAAGAAAAAAATTCCCCACAAAGTACTTGAAAACAATACACCAAAGGAGATGTTTTTAGGAGAGAAAATGGAAGTCAGCCATCTAAGGATATTTGGTTGCCCTGTATTTGTGCATGTCCCCAAGGAAAAGAGGACAAAATTGGATCCATCCAGAAATAATGGCATATTTATTAGTTACATTGACACATCAAAGGAATAGATGATACATATTCCTAGTCATCGAAAAGTTGAGATTAGCCAAGATGTCACCTTCGATGAGAATGCATCTTTCAACAAATCAAAACAGGACTATGAAAAAGAGGTTCATGTAGAGGAGAATGAAGTTACTAGAGTTCCATAGGCAGAAGCAATTGAACGAGAGGAATTCATTCATGAGGATAATCACATGGAAGAACCTCAGAGGCCAACACATAGTCCTTCTCACAAGAGAATACCATCTTGGGCACAATAGCTCATCAGAGATGTAGAAAGATATGGTGCCCTAGAAAAATATCTTAGGGAAAGTAAGAAGCCGAAACCATATTCTAGATATGTGGCATGTTTGTGTGATATCATGGATGTAGAACCATCCAGTTATGAAGAGGTTGTAGAAAAGAGGGTATGGAAGGATTCCATGGGGGAGGAATATCAATCCATAGTAAAGAATGATGTCTAGGATTTGGTCCCCGAACCGAAGGAGAAATCAATAGTAAGTTCAAAATGGATCTACGAGATGAAACATGCAGTTGATGGAAATATTGAAAAGTATAAGGATAGATTTGTAGCTTGAGGATTCTCTAAGAAGGAGGGAATTGACTATGAGGATACATTTTATCCCATGGAAATATATACCTCGATCAGGACTATACTTTTGTTGGCTGTAGTAATGAAATGGAAGGTACATCAAATGGATGTGAAGACAAACTTCTTGAATGGTGAAATGAAAGAGGAAGTATATGTGGAGCAGCCACAAGGGTTATAGGTACATGAAAGGGATACACATGTGTGCATATTGAGGAAGGATTTATATGGATTAAAGCAGGAACCCAGAGCATGGTATGGAATGATCGATAGTTTTTTTACAAGCTTAGAATTTACCTTTACTTTAAGGTTGTGGATGATGGTCCAATGATACTATTGTTGTATGTGGATGACTTGTTTATAACAGGTGTGGAGAAGCTCATCTCAGACTGTAAGAGAAAATTGGCTACTAATTTTGAAATGAAATATCTCGGGATGATGCATTACTTTTTGGGTCTCAAGGTATGGTAGATATGAGATGAGGTCTTTCTGAATCAAGGGAAGTATGTAGTGGAAATCCTAGAGAGGTTCGGGATCTTGGATTCAAAGGAAATGGCTACACCTATGGTATAAAATCTAAAGTTGTTACAAGATATGACTTCGAAGACTCTGGATGTTACTTTATACAGGTAGATGGTGGGTTTTTTTATGTACTTGATGAACACGAGACTAGATATATTTTTTGTTGTGAACACCTTAAGTCAATATATGGAGAATCCTAGGTAGGTTCATTTGTTCGTAGAAAAAAATGTGTTGAGGTACCTTAAGGATACATTGGATTATGGTCTCAGGTATGTGACAGACAATGAGTTTAGGTTATATGGATATTGAGATTTTGATTGGGCCGACAATATTCTTGATTGGAAGAGTACTTCATGATATTTTTTCAATCTAGGCTCTAGTATGGTTTTGTGGAGCAGTAGGAAGTAGTCATGTGTAGCACTCAGTATGAATGACTCTAAATATGTGGCAGAATGTGCATAGTGTAGAGAAGTAGTGTGGCTTCAAAAGTTGTTGTTTAGCTTATTTGGTCTCAAACTGGAGGCGACCTACATTTGGTGTGAACACCAAAGTTGCATGAAGTTGTTAGAGAATCCTTTGTTCCATGATAGGTCGAAGCATATCGAGATCAAATATTATTATATCAAGGATATGGTACAAAGGGTAGCATTGAGGCTCTAGTACGTGCCTACCAAGGAGCAGGTTGTGGATGTGTTGACCAAGGCATTGTCGATGACGAAGTTCAAGAACTTCAAGGAAAATCTTGGAGTGGTCCCTCTTAATAGGGAGCGATGAGGTACATATGCATTTCAGGGTAGTGGATGTCCTGGGGACATGTTGTAGCTATTTGAGAGCTACCCATAGGCCTTGGATGCATTGGTTGTGTAGTCACAAGGGTTTACATGATGAGGTACAAATGCATTATGGGGTAGTGGATGTCATGGTGACATGTTGAAGCTATTTGAGAGCTACACACATGGATTGGATGCATTGGCTGTGAATTCATGTTGTACTATGTATATACGATGATGTATAGATTCATATGTTCAACAGTCAATGGTCATGAGCTCATGTGGCAACAAAGAATACCTTCCTAGTTAAGAGGGAGTGTTGATATTTTTTTATGTAACTACATAAGATATTTTTTTTTTATTTGTATTGGTCAAACCTCGAAAAGGTTATTGTAATATTAATGTATAAATCAGCTCAAAGGAAATTATTATTTTATTTTTATCCTTATTTTAAAAGTCAAAATGAACCCTCTTATGGTTTCATATTTTCAGGAGTCAAGTTATGTGTATAAATAAAGGTCGAGTTCCTCTCATTTGTACACACACACACAACTCGCCTTCTCTTTTGTATTTGGAGCATAGCAAGGAAGGTCTAGCGTACGAGGTCTTGGTTTCTTGGTATTTGGTATCTTGTTATTGGTTTATTTGTGGAGAGATATAACATGACATTGTACTAGATGACAGAATCTACACTAAATAAATCTTTGTTGGGTTTTCTTCCCCATGAGGCTTTCCAAAGATATATATTGTGTTATGTGATTGCTTATCTTTCAGTGATCTTATTATACCCAATTGTTAATGAATGTTAAAATAAGATAACTGTAACTTTTAAAATCTGAACAAGTTTCTTGTCATTTGTCAAATTATGCGTTACCCGACTTATTGATGTACTGAAATAGTACTTCATGGATGGATTATAAAAGTATTTTGTGGGTTTCTAAAAATAAACTTGCTCTTGCTTCTGCGAGTGAAAGATCATTTCTTCTGGCATAATTTTTTTATGTAAATCTTAGTCTTTCTCTCCCACCACTCATGTATGTATTGCAGGGTTATCATTTATATATAATTTTGCATGCCCAGGTTCATAAATACCAGCAACAGAACCAATGTTGTAGTCTAGGTGAAAGTAGGGAGAGTTATCAGTAGTCCTTACATAAGTAGAATAGAAGATATACACATATAGATATAGAAAAATACATACATAAGTAGTGAGAGCCCAAGGATATGTATTTATTGAATGATATAGAAATGCAATACAATGTATACAATCTCACACACATAGTTATCAAACTCTCTATGTGCTTGTTTATTTATATTCCTATCTATCTAGTTACCAGAAAGTTGTAACTACTTAATTTCCTAGGTCGATTGGCTAGCAGATACTTCGACCGACTTACATTTCCAACTACCACACTCGATCGAATACTTCTAGTTGACTGGAGGGTCTAGTCGACAAATTCGACTAGCCCCTACAACAACAACATAGTAATAATCAAGCATAGAAACCAAGAAAACAAAAAATTAAGGTAAATGAAAGAGAACAAATCAATTAAAAATAGATAAATATAATATGCCTCCTGCATTTCAACATTTCGATATCATTAATCTTCTTCTTCATCCAAATCAAAATATGTATCAACCGATTTAGAATTGATGTTGTAAGGATTGTCCATATCAACATCATCATCAATGTTGTCATTTCCAATCATACCATCGTCTAGTATATCATAATCAAGAACATTGTCTCCTACATTTGGTTCGACTTCTTCAAGTTCTTCCTCTAAAACATTGTCGATATCATCTTCATTCAAAATATTGTCTAAAACATATCCTTGAGCTTATATGACGTCTTCGTATCACACATGAACTAACTTCTCCTCTACATCCTCTTCTTCTTCAATATCATCTTCTTCCACTACATTATACATTATTGGTCTTCCTCTTGGATCATATATAACAACATATGACCAACCCCCTCTATCTGGAACCTTTGAGTAAAATACTTGTTCACATTGGCTTGGAAGAACATAGGGATTTGATCCTAGCTCAACATTCCTTGTATTAACCATGGTAAATTCATTAGTATGTTGATAAATAGTTCTATCAGGATCATGTTCATTCATTTTTAGTTTGTACCATTTGACGTCGAATAGAACTAATTTGAAGGATTTAAAGTCACACTCAAGTATATCATCCAAAAATCCATAGTATCAATTTTCAGAGACTTCTGGATGTCTATCTCTTCTAGAAGAAACATTAGTAACTTGAAATATTGTAGTTATCACACTATCATAAGTTTTCATCTTTCATCCAACTTTTTGATGCGAAATTTACGGCCATTGCACCACATATCCTTGTGGTGTTTCAACTAAAATATGCTAGACACATAAAAAAAGCATTGTCAATTGATAAACATATTTATACTTGGAAATTATGCAAATTTATAAGAAAAAAAACACGCCATATACATAAATATAATATTCAAAAAACTAAATAGTATGGGTGAATACCCTTGCCTGTTTATCTTTTAAACCATATGCTAAATCAATTTCTCTTTGTGTAAGATTGGTATCTCCTTTACGTTCAACTTCTTTGACCAATGTAACCACACCATACCATGATAACCTACCATTGCCATATTGTATACATTGTTCAATCCATATCTTCATGCAATCAATATTGTTTGCAATGTATAAATGTATTGCATCCCAATATCGACCTATTGTATTAAAATAAAACAATTCACATATAATCAGTTATCATGGTATACCTTCATAATAATGGATTATGCAGGAAGACTAAAATATAAATAAGTATGATATACATAAAAACAAAAAATAAAACTTATTATAAATCCCCACCATTTACTTGCATGTCACTTTCCTCATTCTACATTTCCCCAATAGGTGTTCCCCTTCAAATTTGTTGATGGAGTTTACATCCCAAATGTGATCCACGTTAATACTTGCAGCTAACTTAGGAAGATATTGAGTAATATAAACCATGATTTGATATACCATATATCCCTCTACCGTAGAACCCTCAGGATGTGTTCTTTGTCTAACCAAATGATTCAATGATTTCAAGTGCCTCTCAATCATCCACACTTACCTTGTGTGTATAGGTCCACACTTTGCAATCTCCTCAACTTGGTGTACGAGGTAGTATTCTTGTGCATTGAAATTTTTTGAAGGTAGATACTTTTTCATTTCACAAATTAGACGAGGAATTTTTAACCTCCAATACTTTATATCTCCTTTATAGATTTATTTAGATAACAACCATCTACAAATGATGCAAGCAAATCACAGGTTTCAAAAAAGGGTATATACTACTACATTACAAGTAAAACACATGTAGTCAAATATAAGTTGTACAACGAATTGAACAAATTACACTTTGCATATAAATCACCACTTACCTCATGTATTTGCCAAGATCATATATAACTTGTTTGATATTGTTTTCAAAGTTGTCCAAGAGAGATAGAGGTAGAGCATACTATAACATAAAAAAATGAATCATTATTTATTCCCAAATTAGTAGAAAAGAAACACAAACAAGATGTTTCACCAATATAGAAATATATACACCAAAATAATTACCTTGATCAAGGTATGCCAGTCATTATTTTTTACCCCACCTAATTCACCTTTCTTTTTTAGGATATAGTTTATGTTTGAAGAAAATCCAGTGGGAAATTTAGTTTTTTCAATAACCTCTTTTACATCCTTGCTTTGTTTCTATATCAATAACCATGGAAGGGTGCTTATGTTTTGGTCATATACATTGCTATTTGAATGAATCACACTTTGCATTGCATGATTGGCCTCCTTAATGTCATTACAATTCTTCACAGTTTTTTCTTTGTGACTCCTTCCATCTAAGATTCACCATAATGTTTATGTTACATTCTTCTCGATGTGAATTGTATCAAACAAAAGAACAATTTCTAGGTGCTCATAGTAGCGGAGCCTACTAAATTGTACAAGATAACTTTTGATTCCTTGTGGAAGTTCCCCATTATTAATTCCTTCATGACAACGTTCAAGATGAAGCATTTAAATTAAATATATTACAACAATACTTTTCAATTAGTACAATGAACAAAATGCAATAAAAATATTAAATATTCCAAACATTTCATGTATGATACACATAGATTATTTGATGCAATATACCTTGATAATTTATATTATATTGCAACTACCATAGACGAGGTGTCATTCTCTATGGTTTTAATCTAGTCTCTTCTTTCCCATTGAAAAGATGTTTCTCAGTACTTCCATACCTATGGTTCTTAGAGAGGAAGTTCCTATGCTCATCAAACACCTCATTTCCTAAACTTATTTAACGATGATATTTCATCTTAGGACCACAGACTAGACATGAAAATTACCCTTTCTTTGAAGAACTGCAAGAGATGGATTAAATTTTATATCAATTATTCAAAGTATGTTTAATAAAGGGATTATATAAAAAAACATGCATGATATGAAATTCATAAAATTAAACACGATATATTAAAGTGCATTGTAACGTTATAACATACCATATAAACGTGTTATCCCTAGGGCATCGTGAATTGTCCATACAAACTTTGCATGGAATTTAAATCCCTTTGTGCACCTACTGGTCTAGAGATATCATACATAGTGATTCCCGTCCATAACTCTAGTAATGTTAAGATCCAAATACTCAAAATATCATAAAATAATAGAAGTACACACCATGTACAGAATGTCAACATGGAGCAAAACTCCAAGATAGGTAACTTACACAATAACTCCTTAAAGAATAGGGGAACCCCCTCCAAATAACCAAATGCCTTTCATACTTCACAATTCACATGTCAATAATGAATACATGATCTCTTATATATAGATATTCACACTTGCACATGAGGCCCCTTTATCACTAGGCCGACCCAATTACATATGTATTTACACATTACATGTACATTTAGGCCCATATATGCCCCCCCTTGGGGTCATATCATATACATTTAGCCATATATATGCCTCCCTTGGGTCATAACATAGTACCCTCCAAAAATATTTTTCCTCAAAGCTTTGGATTTAAAGGCTTCACATGTGATGAAACCAAGTAATATGATTTTTTTTATGTTCCTTCTTTCCTCATTCCATTGTTGATGATCTATCCATCCAAAACCAATTATTTTCGGTCTTAATTGTTGGTGTCTAGTTGTTGAATAATTTTATTTCCTTTGATTCCATGTATTTTTGTTGAAGCTTCTCCATTTTGTAGTCATTGTTGGTCTCTGATAATAGCTTGTTGAAGAGTAGTTTGGTGATCCCTTGTTCCATGAATATTGACAAGTATTGCATCTTCTTCTCTCATAATTTTGATATCGTCCTTCTTGTCTTCCTTGAAATGTTTCTTGGTAATGAGGATGTCGATACAGTTTCACATTTCATGGTCTTCCTTCACTCTACACATGCATTTAATCTATCTTCTTTTCAGCGACAATGGAATCCTCGATCATCTTTGCTTGGTATTTGATTACTCTATCCTTCGAGATAATACCATCATATTTGGCATGTACATCCTCTAGATAGAGTTCAAATTCTTCAAGTATCTTCTATTGAACTTCTTGAATCTTGTCTTCTTTCTCCTTTTGAAGCTTCAATGTGATACCATCTAACAAATTCTGACATCCTTCTTCAATTTTGGCTTCCATTTCTGACTTTACCTCATCTGTATTTAAGGATTCCTCAACCTTCTTGCAAATTTCCTCTTGCGTCCTTTTGGTAGATTCTTCATCCAAGATTCTTCTTTCTTCTTTATTTTGTCAATTATTATTTTTTTCTTTCAATTTCTGAACCTCATCCAACAATTTTTTAGTATGGCTTCATAATCTACAAAACTCTTCATCTTTCTTTTTCAAATCTTCTCTTGATTCATCTTTTTCCCACTTTCCTATGCTATTCTTTTCTTTCTTTAGGTTCTTAACCTCCTTAATGAGTAGTTCATTAAGGGATAGTATCTTAGATAACTCCTCACCCTTCTTATTAATCTCTTTCTTTGCTTCTTTTAAATCATCCTGAATTCTATACAATTCCTTCATTTTTGTATCCCTAATCCATTTATCCAAGAAGAGTTTTTCAAATTCTTCCCATGTGCAATGCCATCTATTATTTTGATCAACACTCATCCACCACTTCCAAGCTTCATCAAAAAAATAATATCTTTCTTTCCTAGGAGTCATATTATACTCTTCTACCAACCTCAACCATTCCATAGGATTGATTTCATCTTTATCTTCATCTCATGTAAAATTAGGTAATTACATTGATTCTTAATTGAGGTCTAACCCCAATCCTTGAATTCTAACCTTCGTATATTAAGAATAAATGTCTCAAATAGTTATAATCCTTATTCCAATATTCTCTTCTATTTTTTATCTTTCCAATGGAGTTTGAATTAGCTAAATCATACATTCCAATAAAAAGTTATGATAGTTTTAAGTGAGCATACCTTTGAAACCCTTATTTGGAACCTATCCTCATGGTCAACCTTACTTATGATGTATCTCTGCAATTTCGGCCCTTCTTAGTATGAAATTTCAACCTCTAGTACTCTGAAATTTCTTCTCTACAATGCCATAGTTTTGACCAAACTTGGATGTGCCAAGTGGAAGTTATGGTAACTTCCCCACACCTTTTTTATTTTTTGCCTTTCCAGGAGATATCACTTGAATAGAGTGCCCCACACAAAATAATTGATATACAATTATGAAGATTGTACCCAGAATACTACAGAATGTCCACTATCCAATGCAACTTGTCTCACTTGATTTGGATACTCTAGGAAAAATTTATGATTGTTTTACCCGGAACACCTACTTGAGACTAGTTAATAGAACTAGTCAGATACCCTATCTTCTACATGGTGTATCTACAAATGTAAGATGACCCAAAAGATGAAATTTTTATCACTAATATATGAATAATTTATATGAAGAACCTCCTTATTTCAGGGTCTGAAGCATTACATAAAAATATTTATAGAGAAAATTCCACGATGACTGAATTCAGGATGATTCTAGAACCCTATCTTACACAGGATATATGTCTGAAATTATAAGGCCTCGGGAGATGAAATGTGAACCCCACATACCTTGATTCGTCTACTAAATATCATCCAAGGGGTTCCTTTGGAAACTTCGTATAAAAAACATTATAGCAAAAATTCCACAGTGTCTCATATGTAGCAGCGAAACCCCAAGACCTTGAGCTCTGATACCAAATGTTAAGATCCAAATACTCAAAAATATCATAAAATAACGGAAGTACACACCATGTACAGAATGTAAATGTGGAGTACAACTCCAATATAGATAAGTTGCATGATAACTTATTAAAGAATAGGGGAACCCCCTCCAAATAACCAAATACCTTTCATACTTCACAATTCACATGTCGATAATGAATACATGATCTCTTATATGTATTTATTCACACTTGCACATGAGGCCCCTTTATCACTAGGCTGACCCTATTACATATGTATTTACACATTACATGTACATTTAGGCCCATATATTCCTCCCCTTGGGGTCATATCATATACATTTAGCCATATATATGCCCCCTTGAGTCATAACAAGTAACTCATTGATAATAGGATCGATATATACACTCATATATTTGACTTGGTACTTACCTAATAAAACAATATCAAACATAATTATAAGACATAATTGAACATATATGAGTAAACAAAACATATAATACATAATTATGAAACAAACAAGACAAATGATATGTTACTGTGTTAAAAATAATTATTCTAAACAAATACCTGGAACAATAATTGCCAACATTATGTTCTCCCTCTTTATTGACATCTATGAAGCAATGTTATTGTTGATAACAAAAATAGACCACACCGAGTAAGTAGATCTGAGATCTCCAAATGGATTGACATCGTCAACTGCCAATGTAATCCTAAGATTATGAGGTTCATATTTAAATTGTGGCCATATTTCCTCTATCTTCTTAAATGCATATCCATGCATGGGCATTTAAAGAAAACCATATTTACTTCTGTTGTTTTCATGGTAATCCATAAAATATTATATGATTTTGCACTTGAAAAACCACCGCAAACATGGAATTATGGGAATATAATGAAGAACATTGCGAGACACATGTTTTGTTACTTGATCAGTTTGTTGACTACTAATTTGATATTTTGGCCATTATTCTTTCGATGCATGTTCTCCATAATATAGAATATTATCATCAGGACATGCATGAATAGCTTGATACTCCATTCCAATATCTTTCATTATGTCATGTAAATCTTGGTGTGTGCAACATAAAACATTTGACAATGGTAAACATAAATTCACCTAACAATCTACAACATGCAAAATCAATATTGGTTAATGTAAATAATATTGATTGTATATATTGCATCCAAATTTTATAGATTATCAAATAACAATAAAAGTAGAGGAAAAAATAAAACCTTCATCATCATGTACTAAGTGTGACAAAATATATTACATACCTTAGTAGTTGTCTGACATAATTGTTTGACAAACCATTCATAACCTTGAAGTTCACCAGCAACAATATAGCATAGAGAAGACTTGTTTTGGAGCCTTATTAAAGAGGTTGACTTGCCTTCTCAAGTATAGGTAGATCAAAAGTACCATCAAGTTATTCATGATCATAATCCATTCCAACATCATTAAATGTCACCTGGGTCAATATATTTGTCCCATCTTCTTCAAATATGTTATTCGAATCATCATCTTCTTCCATAGGATCATTAACTTGATCTTTAATATTCGCTCCATGTTCCTGAACAAACACTTGTACAACCACGTCTTTCTCCACAGGTAGTGCCCTAGGGCATCATTCCTTTATAATTACAAACAATCAAGTAATATTAGTGTATATAAAAAATATTAAAACAATACATACGTTTACAAATATAATATAGAAAAACAAATAACAAGAACATGAATCTTCATATTTCCTTTATTGTCCTTATGACCCCTAAGGCTTATAAGTATTAACCCTTCAAGGTTCCAGAATAGGAATAAGGGATATCCATATTTCCTTTATTGTTCTCTTCGTGAAAAATACAACATTCATCCAGTGTTGAATTTCCACTTTCCACTAGTGATTAAAACAAAATGTCGACGTTACTAGGAACCATAACTGATCTTCAAAACTTTTAAAAGTGAAGCAAATACCAATATAAAAAGAGGAATTAGCAACTCTGCAAATAATTCTCAAACATGGCATCAATACCAATATCGAAAGAGGAATTAGAAAATCTGTAAATATTTTTCAAACAAAGACCTGTGCAAGTAAAACAATGAAAATAACCCTATGCTACTTTTTTAATTAAGCTCTAAGACCAAATTGGATGAAGGAAAAAATAATTATGACTTCATTGCCAATTTAGAATATTAGTGGAGGATAATAATGATAGCAAGAATAACTTACCAAGGGATGATATCCATGCTCTCCTTCAAGGTGTCCATACTCACTACAATGTTTTTTAGTTGTTTTTATTAAAAGAATCCTTCTATTATAGCCCTTGTATTTTTTACAAGGGAAATAAAATTTATGATTACCTAAAGCCTCGACCAATGAAGATATCAAGTCTCGGCCTTGTCCTCCTAGAGTAACGTTATGTGACATTTCCCCTTACCAAAATTTCAGTGATGATTATCTTAAAAATTTGACTTTAGTAGTTTAACTATTTGTAATACAATTAATAAAATAAAATAAATAATGTATTATGACCTAAAAATATCCATTATAACCTCTACAAACCATCGCTAGTATAGCAACAATGTCGAACGTCTTTAATATTTCAAACTTTTTTAATTATGTATCACACTTTCGTCGAACTTCCGATGGATGTTGACAAGAAAGACATTGCTTAACGAATAAAATTATTGACTTCATCAAATGTCAGAACACACATCATTGACTTGTCAACCATCGAATATCCTATGATCGTTGACCTAATCAAATGTCAGATATCTGACGATAGACATGTTCGTTGGATATTCAATGAACATTGGGGCTTTAAAAAAAAAATGCAAGTAAACTCCGACAATATGATCGATTTTATCCATAATGTCGGAGTAAAACGTCGGTTTTATGTACATATGTAGTGAATCATTTTATTGTGATGTTTACCATATTTATGTTGAAGATAAGTGTATCGATTTATTGTTCTCTTTACCAGATTTATCATGAAGATAAGTGTATAAGTTTATTGTGCTCTTTACTAGACTTATGGGATAGTCTAGTTATGGCCATAAGTAGTAATGAAACTACTTTGAGTTTCGATGATGTGGTCGCATCCTTGTTGTCAGAGGATATGAGGAGTAAAAATATGGAAAGTCAGAGCATAGATGCCTTATTTACAAGAGGACACTCCCAGGAAATAAATATATCTAAGTCTTCAAGTGGGACATCTAAATATAAGGGAAGATCTAAATATCCTAAAAAAATTATAAAGGTATGCTAGAGATGTGGAAAATAATGGTATGATAAGAAACAATGTAGATCCAAAAGTGTTGAGAGAGGGAAGGGATCTGATGATGATCCTTCTATAGAAGAAAAATCCTCCATCAAAAAAGGAGGGGATGTGCACTTGGATTCTTCAAGAACACATATAGATCATCAAGCATAGTTGGTCGACTTAGGTGCATCCTTTCATATGAATCATCACAAGGAGTGGTTTTGAAAATATGAAAGGCATGATGGAGGTGACGTTTTTCTAGGATATGACTTGACAACCAAAATCGTAGGAAGAGGAAAATTCAAGTTAAATCTCATGGATGGTAGGATTAGAAAACTCCCTTGTATTCTTCACATCCCAAGATTAGCCAAAAATTTGATTTATGTAATAAATATGGATGATGCAGGTGTAAAAACAATGATTACAAAATGTAACATGCAGGATGGTTCGAGGAAAAATGGTGTTGTTGAAGGGAGTTCAGATTGGAACTATGTATAAGCTGCTAGGAAGCACTATTAGTGATATATGCAATAGCTCCATTGTTCCTGAGATTGGATCTGAAGAAGGAAAAACTCCTACAGTCTTTGGATAAAAAACACTACATGGTAAAGGTATGGTTGAAGGTATGACCAATTTCTCTATGGATTTTGATTTTTGTGAACATTTCTTATATGGGAAGAAAAATCATGTAATATTATCTTCTGGTGCAAAAAGGGAAGAGGGAATTCTATAGTTGGTGCACAAAGATGTGTTTGGACTTTTTTCGGTTCCATAAATAGGAAAATATGTGTACTATGTCTCATTTATATATGACTTCTCAAGGAATACATGGATTTATTACCTTAGGAAGAAACTTGAAGTCTTTGAAAAATTAAAAGAGTTTTAGGCTCTTTTGGATAATCAGACATAGAAGAGAATTAATGTGTTGAGGATGGATAATGGTGGAGAATTTTTCAGAAATGAATTCGAAGAATTATGTAATAAGTGCAGTATATCAATACATAAGACTACTCTATACACACTTAAGTAAAATGGAGTTGTAGAAAGGATGAACATGACCCTGGTGGAAAAACAAAGGAGCATGCCTAGTGGTGTTGAGTTAGGAAATGGATTCTAGGAAGAGGTCCTGGGTACTACATGTTACATGGTCAATGGATCACCCTCATAAATGATGGATTAAAAGGCTCCATCTGAGGTATGGACTAGTAAGAAACTCTCTCTTACAAATCTCAAGGTATTTGGATGTGATTCCTATGTACACGTTCCAAAGGAAAATAGAAGCTAGATAAAAAGGCTGAAAATGTATCTTTATTGGCTATAAAGATGGTCTAAGAGGTTATAATCTTTGGAACCTAGAAACTAAGAAGGTAGTGTATAGTCGAGATGTCATAGTTAGAGAAATAAAATATGTTTTCGAACAGGAAGTCCTACCCAGGGAGGAAGAACCAAAGAAAATAAACTTTTAATTGAAGGATAATGAATCAGACTCTACAGAAGAACATGAATTAGAGGAATAAGAGACTCATACTCTAGTTTTCATGAGATCACTTCAGGAAAGGGGGAAAATGGAAAGGTATACGTCACCGGATTTTTGTTCAATTTCTTTTTATTAGTGATGATGATCCTATAATTGTGAGGGAGGAAGTCGATTCAGAGGGTGGAAACATTTTGAAAAAGGAAATGGTGGAATAAATGGCAGTGTTGGACAAGAATTAGCCTTGCGACCTAGTGGAGTTTCCAATGAGAAAAAATACCATTGTCGGAAAATGGGTGTTTAAGAAGAAGTTGAATGTAAAAGGAAAATTGGAGAAATAGAAAGCTCGATTAGTAGAAAAAGGTTATTCCTAGGTAGAGGGGATTGACTTTGGTGAAATTTGTTCTCCTGTTGCCAAGATAACTTATATTAGATTTATTTTACATGTTGTTGTTTCTATTTAGTTTGAAGTAGAACAGATGGATGTGAAGACAACATTCCTAAATGGGGATATGGAATAGGAAATCTACATGAAATAGCTAGAACGTTTTGCAGTGAAGGGAAAGAGAGAGCTGGTATGGAGGCTAAGAAAGTCCTTGTATGAGTTAAAGCAATCATCAAGGATGTGGTATCAAAATTTTGGTACTTATGTATTGGGACTTAGATTCACAAGGAACAAAGATGATCATAGTGTGTATTTCAAATTAGTTGGTGATCGTCTTATTTATTTGCTCTTGTATGTGGATGATATGCTGATGATAGGAAAAGACAAGGAGATTATTCAGGATGTAAAAACTAACTTGTCCTTTACATTTGACATGAAGGATCTTGGTGCTACAAATTTCATTTGGGAATAAAAATTAAAAGAGACTAGGAAAACAGGAAACTCTAGTTAAATGAAAGGAAATATGTTAAGATAATATTGCAAAGGTTTAATATGTAGGAATGTAAACTTGTCAGGGTTCCTATTCCCGTGGGTGTAAAGTTATCTAGAGATCAATTTCCCAAGACAAAAGAAGAGGAAGAGGACATGTCACGTGTCCCATATGCTAGTGTGGTTGGAATTTTCATGTATGCAATTCTCTATACTATATAGTACATTGCACATGTAGTGGGAGTTTTGAGAAGATATATGTCAAAACTAGGGAAGGAGAATTGGACATTAGTAAATATTGTTTTAAGGCATTTGTGTGGCACTACTAGTTATGGATTGTACTACCAAGGAATAATGGGGTTGGAAAAAGTGTTGTACATACATGGGTTTTTTAATGCAGACTGGGATGGAGATTTGGATTGTAGAATATCTACAAGTGGGTATGTTTAACCTATTTCTAGGAGAAATTAGTTCGATGATCAAAATACAGTCTATAGTGGCACTCTCGGATATAGAAGTTGATTACATGACATCCACTCATGCAAGAAAGGAAGCAATATGGTTACAAATATTTTTTTCAGGTATTGGGTTGGTAAAACAAGTTATAAGGATAGATTATGATAGTTAGAGTGCAATATTCTTGGCAAAGAACCTGAATTAACATTCAAAGAAAGCATATTGATGTTCAATATCAATTTGAGAGAGACATGGTTGAAGATAAGAAGGTGTTGTTGATGAAGGTGGATAGTTTGAATAATTTTTTAGATTCATTGAAAAATTCTTTGAGCACTGAGAATTTATCTTGGTGTAGAGAAACAATGGGTATTGTTGCACTAGATTTTTGACTATGTAATCATGTGACCACCTGTATGCAAAGAAACAAACAAGTGGGAGAATTTTGGATATGTGGTATATTCTTTGCATGATTAAACCCATGTGTTGCATTGTGTTGAGTGCATGGGGGAGTCATAGGGGGGTGGAGCCCCTGAAAAAAAAATGGCAGGTTTTTTTAATCTTGTTTTAGGTGGTTTTTAGCACACGGTTTTTTCCCATGATTTTGTAATTCCAGTTAAGGAATTAGGGTTGTAGAATAATCTAGGACAATGGATTAGGGGCTTTGGATTCCATGGGATCCTATATATTTTTTATTGTAAAAAATGAATATGGATGATGAATAATAATTAGAGGTGC
>JASDQU010502253.1:6753-20651 GCA_032191745.1 Picea mariana | reverse complement strand
TGAACCTCCCTTTTGGAAGTAGGGGCAGGAAGATTTAGGATAGCAACAATCATTTCAAAATCTATGCTTATTCCTGAATTAGAGACAATGTGTCCTAGGATATTGCCCTTGGTAACGTCAAAGATAGACTTAGAAGGATTTAAAGAGATGTTGAATTTCCTGCATCGCATGAGAACCTTTCTAAGATGACCAAAACAATCTGACTGTTGTTTGAGTATACAATTAAGTCATCAAGATAAATCTGAATAATTTTACTGATCAGATCATCAAAGGCTATCTACGTATCTCTTTGGAAAGTGGCACCTGCATTAGATAATCGAAAAGGAATATGTTCATAATCGAAATTGCCCCAACGTGTAATAAAGGTGGTTTTATATTTATCTGTCCTTTTTAAATTTATCTGATTTTTCACAAACGCTTTCCTGATGATGGACCACACTAGTTTGGTCCGAAATGTCAAAAATAAAAAAACCTATGCAATGAATCCGAAAGAACTCTCTGACCAGAAAAAATGTCAAGTAAGGACATCATCTATGACCCTACAACTTGCTGCAAAATCATTTCCATATTAGGGAGAGGAAAATGGTCTTTCACACTAGATCTATTCAATGCGCAAAAATCAATGCATAGTCTAATCTGACTAGTTGTTTTCTGAACAGAAACCAAATTGGAAACCCACTCAAAATACTTAATAGAGAAAATTATGCCAACCTTCAAGAGTTTTCCCAAGTCCTTCTGAATAGTTCCTTCCAGTGCGGGGTTAATGGGTCTTTGTTTTTTCCTAACCGGTTTTATGCCTTCCTTGATAGGAATGGAATGTTGTATAAGAGCAAGATTAAAACCACAAATATCATCATAACACCAATCTAAAACATATTTAAATTCACAGAGTAACTCAGTGAACTCCAATTTTTCTTCATTAGAACATTGGGCACCTATCTTAACATTCTTTGGGGAATTGGGTGTCCCAATGTTCAAGGAAATGGTTTCACCCACTTTCCTTTTTGACTCCTCTTCTTTATGATTTTCTTTGTTGCCTACATCAATCGATGAAAATGAACTTTCTAGAGGAGTCAAGCCCTTCAAATTTTTGTTATTTTCGATTGATATAATCTCCTTTGGCTTATAAGGTTCATTTTGTATGAAATCACAGATGCTCTCATCACTAGGGAAGACCTGCCATGACTCTACATTGTCAGGGATATGAGGACGATACAAATATTGAAAGGTGCAATCAAGACTTTGTGGCAGAATATGTCGAGTAGGAGAGGCTGCAAAAACAACTAGTCTGTCATCCATTGAGTTCAATTCCCTTTTGACATGAGTGATGTTAAAAGATAATAAATTCAAGATAAGCACCCAAACAACTTGGGTGTAACATTTTATTAACTTGTTTTTAGGAGAATATATCTTGCGCACAAGGTTTACAACAAGTTCAGAGTCCCCAAAAACTGTAAGGTGACCACAACCTAAATTATAGGCATTTTCAATGCCTAACAGTAATGCTTCAAATTTGGTGACGTTGTTTTTGCAAGAAAACTCTAACCTATAGGAAAATTTGTGAATTTTACATACAAGAGAATAAAAGATAATACCAGCTCCATTACCTTCATTGGAGCAAGAACTATCAAAGTGCATATGCCACATCCCATCCTCTAGGTCAATTTGTTCCAAGGTAGTGTTGTCCTCATCGGAAAAGATGGAGTACACTCCTGTGTCCTCTTCAATATAATTTACATTAGGTTGTGGGATGATTTATATATAAAGTGAAATTATTCCTCCCTTAGGACTATGATGTTCTTCCCATTCCGAGAAATGGATAAGTGTGTCCCGTCGACTGAGAGATACCCACTTGTCAAGGATTTCTAGTCTCTTCCTAAGATGATTGAATAGTTACTCATTGGCATGTCAATTACCTGAATATTAAGGGTTGTCCTTATTTCAGGATTTGTGCACAAAACAAAGGTCACGTCCTTGATCTCACCTATGGTCGATTGTTGTAAACTATTATAAGAGAGCATGCTTCTAGCATTTTCATTTGTACAATACAATCCTATCTCTTCCATAATAATTTTTGACAATACGCTTGGGCCTGAACCGTCGTTAATCAGACAACAATGGGATATTTTGTCCATAATCTTTACAGAAATGAAAAATGGAGGATTTTTTACAAGGTATCTAAAATTATGTACACCTAATTTATTTATAGTCGAGTCCTCTTCGTCTGCCTCTTCAGAGAGATTGGCTACAGTGTAATCGTTTCCTTCCATGAAATTTTTCAGATGATTTTGTTGCTCATGGATGACAACCATGTCCATAAGAGTAGCATCGGTCTTAATATTAGACAATTGATTGAGAATGTTTTATTTGGGAGAGGGAAGAAGATAAGGGGCTCCTTGACTATCTGGAGTTTTAATAAAATGTACAGTAGCAGTAAGTGAAGATGAGTTTGGGCTAGAAGAAGTACAAGGGGGATCATATTTTCCTTTTGAAGAATAGGATTTATTCCTAGTGTTTATGATCATGACATCCTATGGTTTTGCAAAATCTAGAACAAAAAGTAGTTTCAGGCCTTTTACCAAAGATTTTATCTCTGGCACTCTTCTTTACCTCACAAGTAATTTCCTCATGGTGTTCCTCGCAAACGTTACACCAACTGTGAGGCATGATGGATTTAGGCTGAAAGTTGTTTTCATTAGGATTCTTAAAGGGTGGTGAAGAAGAAGATGAGACCCTAGGGGTAAGTGAAGGGACATCTCACTTTCTCTCATATGCTATCATTCGGTTATTCATGTCTTGTACAAGATGTAAGAGGGTGGAAATGTATGTTTGTTTAACTAAGTGTTTAACTAAGTCTTTAACTGAGTTCTTTCAAGCTGTTTTTCATACTCTAAAGAAGTATGCAGAGTGGAACCAAGGTTATCAATGGCCTTTTCTTCAAGCCTATGACGGTAGGGGGAAGGTAGAGAATTATAGCAATGCATAAAAGTGGCTTGGTTCCGAGGGCGAATAAGTTCAGGAATTTGGTTACATAACTTAGTGAAATTTAATTTGAAAGACTTGATTATTGCACTATCTTTGTAAGCAATGTTATTATATTCCCGTAATTGTTTGACTGAGCTCTTAGACTGCCAATAATTCGATTTGAACCAATAAACCAACTCCTCCCAAGTGGAAAGAATCCTAGGAGGAAGATCAAACAAATATCGTTGCTTTCCCTTTAAGAGAATTAACAAATAAGTGCATACAAGTGTCATTGGAATTAACTCCTACATTGTGACAGGCATTAGAGAATGCCACCAAGTGTTCATTTGTAGTGACAATGTTATTTCTATAAAATTCAGGGAGATTCTCTTTGAATTTAGAAAGTTGATGAGTGGCAGGTTCTAGGTTTAGAGGGGAAGATACATGCCACAGGGTAGTAGTAGCATCCTCTTCGAATTGAAAGAGCCCATAATTTTTAATGACCTTGGCAGGGTTTGTAGTTGATTGGACTGGAATTTGATGACTATACAATTTTCCAATCACTGATGAGGCTGAAGGTTGGGAAGTCGAGGCACCTCTAGTGCCACCAGAGCCACCACCAGATGTCATTTGGTGAATGATGGGTAAGGGAGAAAAATATGAACTGGCTGAATCAGACAAATTTCTCCTTAGAGTACCTTGTTGAGTTTACAAAACAACGTTTCTTCTTCCTATTTCAGCAATAGTTTTGATATCAGGTGATAAACCTCTTCTTCCCCTAGAGATGTGAGGGTTTAAGGACATGAAAAGAGGATCAAAACTTTAGGAAAAATAAAACTATGGTTGATTCCTATGTTTTCTTTTCCTGGATTCCCAACGTTCTCAGACACTTATATCTTGTTCAATTACTTCGCACGAGCATTCAAGCTCAACCCAGGTATTAGAAGTCTCTAAGATGGTATCAAATAAGGATAGAGCAATGTTGGTTTGGTATTTAAGACCAGGCTCAATATTGGTTTGCCATGTGACCGATACTGTCATGAAGAAAAGAAAATAGTCAAAGAATCAAAAGAAAAAATAAAAAAAATATTCAATGACAATGTGAATTTAATCAACCAGAGAGACATGGAAGATCTCCCCAGTATGGTTGCCAAATAAATTTTAACGAAAAGATATGAATTATCTTACTCAAGCATTTTTGAATATTTCCTGGCTAAGACAAGATAGTCGAGAATATCACCCTATGTTTATAGCCTCAAAAAAATATTTTCCCAATCAACAAGTAATAATTACAAGTGTTTAGGCTAGTTTTTTTTATGAAAGAATGTTGCAAAATAACATAAAAATTTTATGTAATTTTTTGAAAATTATACATATTATAGAAACTAAATGTGGAGATCAAAAGAAAAAGTAACCAAGTCAAAGATACACGTAGATGAGACAGAGCAGTCACTTTATTTCATTCCAAGAAATCAAAGTATCTTTCTCTTTATAAAATCCCTATGAGGGCATGGACCAAAGTCTAGTTTAGATATCCCCGATGAAAACCATACAAAAGGACTCTAACAAGAAGTAAAAACTAAACTTTAAAATCTAGATCATCTTGCCACATACTACTACCAATTTTACTCTGCACAATATCATTTATCAGCTATGAAATTTAATCCATAAACATACAAGTATACGTAGACTATCAAAGATAGATCAACACCTTTGAAACAAGCATCTGAATGATATGGTTCAACCTTGAACATTGTTGTCTACAATAAGACCCTGCTATCAAAAAGAGAATTAGGCCTTTAATGAACTCAAGAATCAATGAAAACTGAACTATCTCATGAAAACAAAAGAGAAAACCTTAGTATTGTTTTCTCCTTATATTCTCCCCTTGTTCTTCCTTCACATTTGGATTTCATGCATTTCAAAATAGTTGAAGTAGTTCAACTACCTCCTTTAGTTAAGTTAATTAAACTTAACTAATTTTAGTTTATGGGAAGTAATAATAATAATAATAGTTAAGGGTCTTTATTTAAAAACAACTAAGTAGATGGGACCCCTTGGGACTCCCTTCTTTTATTGTTTGCAAAAAATAAACAGAATTAGATAATCATTTAAACACATGCCTCCTTGTAGCTCCCATAAATATTTCCAAAATCTGAATATTAAATATCTGAAATAATTCAAATCATATCCAAAATATGTAAATAACCACATTTTCCAAAAAAAATAGTTTGTTATCTAAAACGTTCTGCAGGCCATTTTCTTCAACAACTCAATCATAAACACATAAATTAAAATCCATATTTTCCACTTTGAGAGGAAATCATTCTTCTATCATTGTTGTCCCCTTTGGACTTCCCAGAATTAGACTTAGTTTTATTCAAACCTTGAGGCTTAATCTCACTAATAAAATGGGAACAATCGTCAGGTGCATACTGAAGGACACTAATTTTGATGAGTCATTTGAAGGAGATGAGGGGGAAGCAACAACTTTACCTTTTTCTTGCACATGGGGGACCTCAGGTTTAAGGTGTTTACTAGCATGAGATGACTGAACAAGTGAATGTACAGGGGAAATTTGAACATTAGGATTTACAGGTGGAGAAGGAGGAGGTAATCACAATTTGGGCCAGCCACGATGGTGGGAGACTGTTAGATGGAAAATTTCATGCCATCCATCATTTTCGGGAACTGATGGTTGCATGGATACATGAGGAGGCAAAGGAATACCAGGGATATTTTTGGGTTGGAAGGGAGGCCTCTATGGTTGGGGTTGAACTATCCATTTCCCAATCCAATTGAAGAACCCAGATTGAAAAACCTGGTTCAACTCCTAAGGGTCAACATCAAAATGAATTGAAAATCTAGGCCTTCTAGGCCCTCTGTTCCAATTGCCTCTTCCTCTATTGTTTCTTCCATGACTGCCTTTGCTAAAGAAACTCATCTTGTAAGAGACAATTCATTAGCAAATATCCCTTAACAAACCATACATGACATTCTATTTATATGAAACAAAGTTTGGCTTGGAAATTGACATAAGACCCATGCAAATCAATCCATAATAAATTATTTAATAATTTCCAGTGAGCAGGGAGTGGAAAGGGTTCATGGGACATTTGGAGGGATTGTAATGAGTGAAAAAATGATAGCATGACATGGAATAAAAAATGGATAATACTCAATAATTCATTAAATAATTAAACAACATAATTACATACCAAAATTATCAGCTGCCACCCATTTATGTGTTGCTTGTGGAGCCTGATTATCTTCCTGATTCAAAGGTCTTTTACTTTCAGTTGTGTTTATACCCCATGAAGTATTTACACTCCAGAAGTATGTACACTCTTCCAAGCGGGGGAGTGCAGAGGGGGGATACCCCCTCTGTGGGGTCCGGTGGGGCTATCCCCTCGACTGGGGGGTCTGGGGGCAAGTGGGCCCCCAGCGGGGGTTCAGGGGCGAAGCCCCCGAAGGAAAAATTGCCTTGTAAATGTATATTGTAATTTCATTGTAAATATGAACCGTTCATTATAAGGTCACAGATCTAACGAGAGAGATTATGTTAGGGTTTTTTTCCCTAGAAGGAAACCCTCTTTTATGAGGGAAATGTATTGCGGCTATGGTTATTGGCGAATATTGTATTCTAAGAGAGGAGACTATGAGAGAAACAAGAGGAAGTTACAACGGGTTTTGCTGTAGGTTGTATCCCTTCATTTGCTGGATAATAATAAAGGAAGGACTTGGCAATTTCTTTAGTGGATGTAGACCACACTATGTGAACCACGTAAATTCGTGTCTCTCTTGTATTGTGTATCTTCTGTGTTTTGTTTCCGCATTTGTTTTATTTTATTTCTCCATGATCCTATTTTTCTAACATTATGTATCATATCTTTTTCCATTGTCATACAAAGCTTTAAATTTATTTTATAGAACAGGGCGTGTAAAACTTAAAATGGGATCGTGAGCGGGGTATAATGAGCAAAAAAGTGATAGTATGAGAGGGAATAATATGGATATTGTTCATAAATAAATAAATTAAATCAAACAACCAACCATAACTTTGTTCAGACCCACGATCCAATAATTGTCCACTTTAAAACCAAAATCATTTAATTGTCCCTTAATTGTAGACAGAATGCTCGCTGAATTCAAATAAAATATAATTCATATGCCCAGAATACTTCGATTATAGGAGTCTTTGCATCTATACAATAGTCATAATAACATCACTACCAATTTCACAATTGTTGATTAAGGTTGGTTGTCATTGATGTCAACCCTTGAAGAAAGTTTGGTAGCAAATTTCGGTAGCACAAAGGTTTGGGTAATGGACCCAAGTTTGTTTGATTTAAATATGACTCATTATTTTCTTGTCATGGTTGATAAGAAGTACAAATGGATGAACTCCAAAGTGGTCCCCTTATGGTTAAAGCCCTCATGGGAAGACGCTTTGTGGATTGAGTTATCCTAGAAGTATGTTTAGAGAACCCATGCTTAATTGTGGAATAATGAGATGAAGGTCAGTGAATTTGTCAGTGAAACTATCCTAGATGGATAGTTCTTGTCATTCCATTTTCGGTGGTATGTGGAACGTTAGATAACTGCTCATGGTTAGATATTTTTGTCCATGTGAAGTTGGAGGACCCTAATGAGTCATCTAGAAGCCCCAAAAAGTCAAAGTATTTGCAAAATAAATTATTCAAATAATAAAGTTAATGGAGAACTCCCTAAAATAAGGAAAGTGGGACGATACATGAAAGTATAAATCAGAGGCAAGGCTCTCTCATTTAATCACACTTGAACACATTGAATATATTTTGTTCTGTGAGGCTTATTGCAAGTACTCATTGATACATCTGAAGTTGCAAAAGTCTGAGGTAGTACAAAGGGTTGACGACGAAATTCTTGGAATTACAACGAATACAAAAAACCCTATTTTCTGAGGCATACGAGGTTTGACTATGTATAGGGTGTGTACATATTGAGGTGTACATGGGCTGACTATGCATAGGGTGCGTACATGTTGGTAAAGCCATGGAACTTGAGAAGATGAATATGTAAAGGTTCTAAATTCTGAGAGAAGATACCAGGAATGTCTACAGTGATCAAATACATATGATCTATCCATTGGTTCAAAAGGTATGTCTTATTTCTATGAATAGTTGGATTTTTATGTATGCATGAGAAATGGTTATGGATTTTTGAGGATTCTCCCTAGGGAGACTAGTGGTTGCATGGGATCTTCTGCATAAGTTAGATCTACATAAATACAATGCTAGTATATTTATCATTAATACTTCTTATTGAGACACATCTTGTATTTCTTGGCATATGTAACATACCCATCCAGCCATAGGCCAGGGTAGGCTACCTGCAATCCCATGCTCAAACTTATTTCTCACACTGATACATTATTTATTTATTAAGGATGCATAAGATAACATATTTAACGACATGCACGACAATATCCAACAAGAATGCGTGGAAATACATTCATATACATGTAAATGATAATTAAATTACACAGCGGAATACGTTCATACAGAGATAGTAATATCACAACAGAGAGCACTTATCTTTAAGAAAGATGACACCGATTGGCTGTAGACCAAGGACATTCCACCCAACCATAGAAACCACTACTCCAAATCTCAACAGCAGTTTCACCCCCGAGCCAAGGATATGAATCCACAAGGACGGTTCCAGAGTGTAATTGGGTTCCCAAACCAGCTCTCACAGGTTTCCCAACACCCACAACAATCCAGGTACCCAACTCTCTTCTACCCAGCTTGTACTTCTCCAAGAGAATGGACCTCCACCCTTCTCTTCCATGCAGTCCCTCAGGCAATCCTTCTCCTTTTTCCAGGGCCTCCAGCACAATTGGTCCAGAATCTCAATGTTGGAACTCTCAGGACTCATAATTGTGAGAAACACAGGGCATAGGCCAATTCATTTCAGACATGTAGGCCCTAGGTCACAACTGGATCACACCAACGACCACTACAACCAACTATCTCATGGATAATTCTTTAGTAGCTCCATTTCCTTTCACTTTTCCAAGCCAAGATGCAGGTGAGGATGGGTCGATGAATGGGTCAGGGGGTTCATGGGAGTTTGTGAGGGAAAAATGAGTGAGTGAATGGGAAAACAATGAACAAGTTATCATTCGAACACCCCCCTCAGGCCAAAGGTGGGTTTAAGTAACCTCATGGGGAAACAAGAACCTCCTGGCCTTCCCCAAGAAGCTCATGTAACCGATCCCCTCCCTGAGACAAAAAGGGTAATAAAAAAATAGGAATAAACACTTAGTCCCTCAAGCTCCCTCTCTTGTGGAATCATATCCCCCTATAACTCTATTCCTTGTCCATCTAGAAGCCAACGATGTGTTTATTATTATTAATGATCAAAACATTACATTTCTTAGGCATATTGGCCCTTCAATAATTGTTTGGGCACTCAGGCCTCTCAACATTGTAACAATACATTATTTAAAATGGGGGTTCAAAAACCTGGGGTGTTACATCTCCTCCCCCTTATTTTGGCACTTTCCTCAGTGCATACACAATATAGAGATCAAAATCTCAAATTTATTCAACGAGTCATGGGTACTTTGCCTGCATGGCATCTTAGGACCGTAGTAGGTCCACTGAACTTTTACCAGTCATATAACTCGATTCCAGAGTATTTTGACTTTTCTATCCAATACCCGCACTGGCTAAATCTGAAAGTCTTCCTCCATCTCTACCTAAATCATATGCCAATCAATAACATGGTTAGGATAATGTACATATTTCTTTGGTAAATATACATGAAATACATTATGCACATTCATGGAACAAGACAATGCAAGCATGTATGCAAGTGGCCCTATTCTATCCAATATTTCAAATGGACCACAGAATCTGGATGACAGGTTTGTACAACTGTCCAATTTCAAAGAGATTTTCTTGGGATTCACTTTTAAAAGTACATTCTCCCCTACTTTAAATTCTCTAATTGTCATGTTCTTGTCTGCATAAAATTTCTATCTATCTTGAGATGCCTTTAAATTATGCTTAATCTTGACCACCTGGTCTTCCATTTCCTTAAGTAACTCCGACCCAAGTACCACTCTATCTGTGGGGTTGTCCTAGCTCACTGGAGTATTTCATTTCCTACCATACAAGGCTTCAAATGGGTTCATTCTCAATAAATCTTGATACCCATTATTGTATGCAAACTCAACCATGTGTAAGTAATCTTCCCACTTAGATGACTTATCCATCACGTACATTCTCAACATGTCTTCAATTATTTGATTGACTCTCTATTTTCCCATCTATCTAAGGATGATATGTTGTGCTAAAGTTTATATTTGTTCCAAATCCTTTAAACAATCCCCTCTAGAAATTGGAGGTAAACTTTGTATCTCTGTCCGAGACGATTGTCCTAGGTATCCCATGCAACCTAGGAATTTCCTTCATGAATTTTTTTTCAATATTAGCCATTGTATGTGTTGTCTTCACAGGCACAAAATGAGCAACCTTTGTTAATTTGTTAGCCACCACCATGATTGAATCATGTTGTTTATAGATTTTGGGTAATCCTATGATGAAATCCATGGTGATCACTTCCCATTTCTTCTCTGGAATTGGCAATGGCTACAGCAAACCCGTTGGGTGCCTATGCTCAACCTTCACCTTCTGACATTCCATACATCAAATGATGTAATCAGCAACATCCTTCTTCATTCCCAACCAAAAGAACTAGCTTCTTACTGTTGTTATTGTTTTCTGGTAACCGGGATTTCCAGCATAAGGAACATCATGCATTTCCTTCAGTACCTAATTCCTCAGTTCTCTGGAACTAGGAACATAGATTCTATTCTTATGCATGAGTAATCCATCTTCCTTTACCTTGTACTCCTTTATTCTCGGTTGTACATTTCCTTGCTGTAAGTTTTCCTTTACCTGTACATAATGCTGATCTGTAACAAGACCATCTAAAATTTTGCTCTTCAAGTCTGACTGATGCATACTGACAGTAGAAGCATCCATGAGATGCACTCTCCTACTAAGTGCATCAGAAAATTTATTCTCCTTTCCCTTGATATGATTGATATAGAAGTCATATTCACTTAATAATTCCATCCATATTTTTTGCGTGGCATTCAAGGTCGGTTGTTCAAAAAGATACTTCAGGCCAATGTGTTCTATCCTTAATTCAAATTTCTTCCCCATGAGATAATGCCTCCACATCCTCAATCCGTGAACAATGGAAGCACGTTCCAATTCGTGGGTGGCATAGTTCCTCTCATGTTCCTTAATATTTATGGACTCATATCTAATGGCATGTCCATATTGAGTGAGGACTCCCCCAATTCCTTTTTTACATGTGTCCATACATACCACAAAACTTTCATTTGGGTCAACAATCTTTAACACAGGCGCACTAGTAAGTAATTCCTTCAACAAATTAAAATTCTTTTCACACTTGAGTGTCCACTCAAATTTAGTTCCCTTATTTTGCAAAGAAGTGATGGGATGAGCAATCTTAGAGAACCCTACTATGAACCTTCTGTAGTAGCCAGCTAATCCCATAAAATATATGATGTCTGACACATTTCTGGGTGTTGGCCATCCTCTAATGGATTCAATATTCTCTAGATCTACTGCTATGATCTGCTCTGAAATAATGTGTCCCAAGCAATGGATCTGCTTTTGACAAAAATAACACTTACTCAACTTGGCATACAACTGATGTTCTCTCAGTACTTGCAACACCATTCTTAATTGATTTTCATGCTCCTTTTTCAGACTTGGAATAGATAAGTATGTCATCCAGGAATACTATGACAAACTTGTCCAAATAATTTCTTAATATGCCATTCATTAAGAACATGAATATAGCCAGTTCATTGGTCAGTCCAAAAGGCACCGATACAAATTCATAATGCCCATACCTGGTTCTAAAGGTTGTCTTATGAATGTCTTCTTCCTTGATTCTTACCTAATGGTATCCTGCCCTCAGGTAAATCTTTGAAAATATCTTCGCTCCTCTTAGATTATCAAAAAGTTCATCAATTTGGGGTAAAGGATACTTTTTCTTTATAGTGTACTTGTTTAGCTGTTGGAAGTCAATACACAGCCTCAAGGTTCCATCCTTCTTTTTGAAAAAAAGTACTGGTTCTCCCCAAGGTGAAACACTTGGACATATGTACCCTTTCTTCAACAATTCTTCCAATTGCATTTGTAATTCTTTTAATTCTAGTGTGCTCATTCTGTAAGGTGTTTTTGACACCGGGGAAACTCCTGGCACTAAATCAATTGAGAAATCTATCTCCCTTCTTGGTGGAAATCTGGGTATTTCTTGGAATACATCTTCAAATTTATGTAGCACAGAGAAATATTCAAGGCTTGGCCCCTTTGTATCAACTGGATCCTCCACATGAGATACATACAGTTGATATCCTTTTCTAAAACATATTTTCTACTGTAAGGCCGAAATCTCCCTTATAGAGATGGATCTTGGAACTCCTTTCACAGTGCTTTGTTTTCCATTTTCATCAAGACATGTAAATGTCTTGTCATGACAATATAGGATAGCATGATGCTTTTCCAACCAATCCATCCCAATAAGAACATCATAATACCCCAATGGTATGATATTTAGAACAATACTAGTATTCACGCCATTAAGACTTATGGAACAACCTTTGACCATATCATGGATTCTTCTTTTGGTTCCAGTGGCTAACTGAACCAAAATTTCTTTTCCAAGTTTACTTTTCTCCAAATGTAATCTATCCACTATCTTAGGATCAATGTAACAATGACTTGCTCCAGAATCAATCAAAATAACAACATGCTAATTTATGATCTTACCTTCCACCTCGATCATATTGGACTCGTACTCTGCTTATCGATCATTTAAATCTACATAGATTCTTCCCATATCTCCCACTATTGTAGCCTCTTGGATGTTGTGCATAGTCTTCACTTTGTCCTTTCTATGTGGGAAATCCTTGTACAGGTGATCTTCTTTGCACCTTGAGCATTGGATTGGTGGTCTTCCCCTTTTTCCCAAGGAATCTTTCTTCTTGCATTCCCCTTTAGTATACTGATCTTGATGATTTCTATTAGGCTCATTCCTATTGAAGGGAGGTTTGAATCCTTTCCTCCTCTGATCAGACTTCGAATTATTCTTGTCCTTCCAAGATTTCTGTAGGATTCTCTTCCCTGGCCTTGATCGTATAGGTATTTAGCGTTCATGATGGCCTCAGTCAAGGTCTTGGGTTCATCATAATTGATATTTTCCTTATAAAAGGTTGGAAATCCACTTAGAAATCTATGTATTTTCACTTTCTCATCACCAATGAACTTGACGTACTTTAACAATACCAAGAACTTCTTCTCATATTCTGCCATAGTCATTCTTCCCAACCTGAGTTCAAAGAAATCCTGCATTTTCTTGTCATAGAAATGCTCTGAGAGGTACTCCTTCTGTAAGTACTTCTTGAACTTCTTCCAAGTGATCCTACTTTCATTAACATGCTCCAATTGCTTCAATTGGTCCCACCATATTGCATCTTTTCCGTGGAAGTGGTAGGTGGCAATCTTGGCTTCTAGGTTGGATGAATAGTTATGAAATTGAAAATATATCCTGAGCCCAAGAAACCATGCTTCGACATCATCTTCCCTTCCTCTTTCACCCTCAAAGGAAGGTGGCTTGAGCTTCCTCATCTCTCCTTGAAAATAATCTACCTCTTGTTTCCTTCTCTGGTGCATGATAGGAGACACTTCTGGACTGCTTACAGAATCATCTGATGCATAAAAATGTCTTCCTAAGTAAGGAGGTGAGTGGTGTCCATGAGCTCTGCTAGCACTTCTGGAATAGCCAGCTCTTCCATGAACATCTCCTCTTTCATGAAACATGCTTTCTTCCTCTTGTCTTGA
>JASDQU010502252.1:18033-51449 GCA_032191745.1 Picea mariana | reverse complement strand
GCTTCATCTCCTAGGGTTAGGTTTTTGGATGTCTAGGACTTTTGGCATTCCCATCTATTGTAAAAAGGCCTTTCGAGCCTCATTGTAACCATCTTCTTGCGAATGCGAGTAGCCGTCACATCTCTTCTCAGAGATAAGCTGCCACCATTCTAGCGAGTCTTTCACTCTGTAATTTACAGTCTCTGTACATTTATTTCATTAATAGAAATCGTGTATTACTGTATATCTGTGTTTATGGTTGCATCTCTGATACATTTCTATTATATTATTGGATATACGCAATATCTCTGTGCATTTCTTTATTATATCTCTGCTCTCATTTCGTGCCGAAAATAATCCGGATCAGAGCATGAGTGTTGCCATCAATGACAAAGGGGGATATTGTTGGAATATTGGTTGTTGTCATTGATGTCAACCCTAGTCATGGGTTTTGGACCGTAAGATTGATTAAGGTATTTGGACATGAAGGAAAATTCACATGCATATACAACACCCATGGATGGATAGTATACATCATGTTGTTTCTGGTGGTATGTCCCACGTCACATGGATCCTCATAGTTGAGGAGAAATGAATTTTTTAAGATGACAAAGTGAATAGAAGAAGGAAGTACATGTAGGCCTTGAAGATAATTAAAGAAAAGAATTACAAAATAAGAAAGTGTCAGGTCGGCCCTAATGTTAAAAGGAAGTGACATAAATGGTATAAATAAATATCCTTATACATTCATTTGATACACAAGTCAAATTTCAGAGGAAATCAGAAGTAAAGATGTCTGGATTTCAAGGGAGGATGAAGTCTTTTGGTGATGTGTTCTAAGGTATGTTATTTTCAGGTCATCTTGCCCTTTTTGCTATAATTTTTTTTATAGAATGATTCAGATGGTGAAATTTCTATGGTATTGAGAAGACATATCAAGGTACCTGTGGTAAAAATTTAATCTCTTGATTCGCTATAATTATGGAGATACACTCTATGGAAGATAGGGTTTGTGACCAGTCTTGAAGCTAGTCAATAAACAGGTGTTCCGGGTCAAACAGTCATAACTTCTTCATCGGGAATACAAATTATGTGGGACAAATTTCATTGGAAATAGTACGGAATTTAGTTTTTTGTGTGCGAGTTTCAGAATCTGATGTTAAATATTGAGCGTGAGGCGGTATGTACAAGTCTGATCTCCTGAATAAACCAAAATTGAACAAGGTCTACCATTCTCTCTATAACTTCTTTTTGGGGAGGATTCAAGGAGTGAAACTTGGAGAAGTTTCAGAGAATAAATTGAATAATATTATCTACAAGATCAGAGTATTCCAATAATTGAATAATTGTAGAAATTGAAGAAGTCTCAGAAAGAATTATCAAGTTCTATGTGATGGTTGGTTGATGGTGATAATTTAATGTGAAGTTTTATTATCTCTCGTATATTCTTGGGTGGAAGGAATGGGCAAGGATGGAGAGTTCAAATCTCTATTGATATTGGAGGATTGTATCTTCCTCTTGGAGGTTTATCCATCCCTTTACATTTGGAATTTGTAGCTACCTTTGGAAGTCATTTCTTCCCTTGAACAATAACTATTGATTATTTATCATATATTGCGCATGGTGTATTATGGTGTATTGGTGTAAATATTATACTATTGTTCATTGCTCATTGGATATAATTGAATGGTTTAAGTATAAGTTGAAAAAGGTTTTAAATTGTACTTGATATTGATTCACCCACCTCTCAGTATCAACAATTGGTATCAGAGCACGTTGTCTTCAGAACAGTTTAACCACTGAAAGGAAAATCCTGAGCAGAGATGGATGACCATGAGCACATTTCAAATGGGATTCAAAAATTTGATGGAATAAATTATGCATACTGGAGTGATAGAGTGAAAACTTACCTAACGGCTTTGGGATTAGACATTTGGTACTCAGTTGTAAATGGCTATGTAATCCCAAATAATGCTCCAACCGATCCAAATGAGAAGAAGCTTATGAGTTGTAATCCAAAAGCCATACATGTTATTCTAGTAGCATTGGCACCAACCATTGCTAGAAAAGTGATAGGTTGTATCACTACTAAGGATGTATGGGACAAACTCAAGAGCATCTACGAAGGTGATCCAAAAGTTAAGCAGGTCAAGCTTCAATGACATAGAGCAGAATTTGAAAATCTGAAGATGAATGAAAAGGAAGATATTGCAACCTATTTTTTTAGAGTTGATGAAGTTGTTAATGCTATCAGAGGATTAGGTGAAGAGATCGATGAATCCTTGGTTGTACAAAAAGTGTTGAGATCACTTCTCTTGAATTATGATGCTAAAGTCTCTGCCATTGAAGAAACTAGGGACTTGACCAAAATGACAATGAATGAATTACATGGGTCTCTTATAGCATATGAAATGAGAACAGGTATAGAAAGTGACCAGCTAAACAATGAAGTAGCCTTTAAAGCCATAAATAAGACAAAAGACAAGGATAACGACCTTGATGAATAAATAGCGAATTTTGTAAGAAGGTTCCAGAAGGGAAGTGGAAGATACAAAGGTAAGTCTCCTCTCAAATGATTTAACTATGGTAGAATAGGACATATTCTTGAAAACTGCTACTATAAAAAGAGAAGTCTCAACAATAAAATGAGCTTCTATTCCAAGGATGATGACATCTCCTCAGATGAGAGTGATGAAGAAGATAATGATGGAGGAGAAGTCCTCTTCATAACCCAAGAAACCCAGGATGATGATCACAAGAACTCTAAAGAAGAAGAAATCATTTGTGAAGAAGATTCAGATGAACAAACCAACCTTGATTCCTTTTGGGGATGCAAAGACAATGCAGAGAGTGAACAAGAAGATGAGAATCTTGAAAAGTTGAAGTATGTTGAAACTGAAAATAGAAACCTTAGAAACACAAACATAATACTAAAAGGTGAATTGAGTAGTTGTGAAGAAGAAAATTACAAGCTTGAAAAGACCATTAATAGATTGAAGAAACAATTAGAAGATTATGAGAAACTGAAAGCAGAATTGGATCACACAAAAGGGGAGCTCCTATTGACAATAGAAAAGTTGAAGAAGTTTGAAAAAAGCACTGAAAAATTAGATGAGATCCTTAGCAGTCAAAGATCTCCAAACGACAAGACAGGACTAGGATACAATGACAGTTTGAAGACAACAAAACAAGAAAAGGAAGTTGAAAATGATGAAACCAACATTCCAGAACAAGGAACAACAATATAGAAGACTAGAATTCAAAAGGAATGAGACATAAAGAAGATCCTCTCCCATCAGGTATGAAAGCAATCATTATGAAGGAAACTACAGAAGAACAGATCGTGAACCCAGATGGACCACACCACAAAGAAGATCACTTACGCCCAGGTATCAAAATATATTTCTTGGACATTGCTATTCTTGTGGAAATTTTGGACACAAGGCAATCAATTGTAGAATCAATGAAAGGAATAACTATGCAAGCTACATGAATGGTGAAAATAGTAGATATGGAAATGTTTGTAGACCTGTCAACATAAATTATAATCCATTTGACCCATTAATGGATCAAAATATTGTATGTTACAAGTGCAATAATCTTGGTCACAAATCACGAGATTGTAGAGAGATGAAGGAAGATAATCGTATGTCAAAAGTTTGCATACCAACTACAACATGGAAAAGGAAAGAAACTCCACACAATGAAAATTATCGAATATCATTGGTCGCTAAAGAATGCAAAGAAGAATATGAATGGTTCATAGATAGTGAGTGCTCATCTCATATGACCGGAGATCAAAGCAAATTTGTCAACTTGAAGAAAAAGGGTGGAAATGTTGCAGTTGGAGATGACTCATCTACCAAAATACTTGGAAAAGGAACTGTAAAGCTTGGAAGTGAAAATGTAAAAGCAGGAAAAGTCCTATTGGTTTAAGACTTGAAGCATAATCTACTCAGTGTTAGTAAAATGTGTGATCAAGGATACACTCTTACGTTTGACTCCCGAAAATATAAAATCAAAGAAAATAACTCAAGAAGATTAGTTGCAACTGCAACAAGAAGACCGAACAACATATACATCCTAGACATGAAGAAGAGAGAGAATATAGAAGCCACAAAAAAGGATTCCAAGGAAGAAAAAGTCCCAAAGACCAAAAATAAGGATGAAGTATTATTGAGTGCCACATGTTCAGGGGGAGCAACCCCAAAGAAGAGAGTTACCTTTTGCCATTAAACTCAGGGGGAGAAGCCCTACCCTTTTCCATTGATGTCAAAGGGGGAGAGAAATTGGGTTCATGATGATAAGGGGAGCATGAGTGTTGCCATCAATGGCAAAGGGGGAGATTGTTGGAATATTGGTTGTTGTCATTGATGTCAACCCTAGTCATGGGTTGGACCGCAAGATTGATGAAGGTATTTGGACTTGAAGGACAATGCACATGCATATACAACACCCATGGATGGATATTATACATCATTTTGTTTCCAGTGGTATGTGGCATGTCACGTGGATCCTCATGGTTGAGGAGAAATGAATTTTTGAAGATGACAAAGTGAATTGAAAAAGGAAGTACATGTAGGCCCTGAAGATAATTAAAGAAAAGAATTACAAAATAAGAAAGTGTCAGGTCGGCCCTAATGTTAAAAGGAAGTGACATAAATGGTATAAATAAATATAATTATACATTCATTTGATACACAAGTCAAATTTCAGAGGAAATCGGAAGTAAAGAAGGTCGGATTTCAAGGGAGGATGAAGTCTTTTGGTGATGTGTTCTAAGGTATGTTATTTTTAGGTCATCTTACCCTTTTTTCTATAACGTTTTTTATAGAACGATTCAGATGGTGAAATTTCTATGGTATTGAGAAGACGTATCAAGGTATCTATGGTAAAAATTTCAGCTCTTGATTCGCTATAATTATGGAGATACACTATGTGGAAGATAGGGTTTGTGACCAATTCTGAAGCTAGTCAATACACAGGTGTTCCGAGTAAAACAGTCATAACTTATTCATCGAGAATCCAAATGATGTGGGACAAATTCCATTGGAAATATTATGGACTTTAGTTTCTTGTGTGCACATTTTAGAATTGGATGTTAAATATTGAGCGTGGGGCAGTCTGTACAAGTTCGGTCTCCTGAATAAACTAGAATTGAACACGGTCTACCATTCTCTCTATAACTTTTTTTTGGGGAGGATCCAAGGAGTGAAAATTGGAGAATTTTCAGAGAATAAATTGGATAATATTATCTATAGGATCAGAGTATTCCAATAATTAAATAATTGTAGAAATTGAAGAAGTCTCAGGAAGCATTATCAGGTTCTATGTGATGGTTGGTTGATGGTGATAATTTAATGTGAAGTTTGATTATCTCTTGTATATTCTTGGGTGGAAGGAAGGGGCAAGGATGGAGAGTTCAAAGCTCTCTTGATATTGGAGGATTGTATCTTCGTCTTGGGGCTTATCCCTCCCTTTACATTTGGAAGTTGTAGCTACCTTTGGAAGTCATTACTTCCCTTGAACAATAAATATTGATTATTTCTCATATATTGTGCATGGTGTATTGTGGTGTATTGGTGTAACTCGTATACTATTGTTCATTCCTCATTGGATATAATAGAATGGTTTAAGTATAAGTTGCAAAAGGTTTTAAATTGTAATTGATACTGATTCACCCCCCTTTCAGTATCAACATGTCCCTTGCTTGACTTCGGATTAATTAGCCTTAAAAAATCAAGTCCCCATTGGGAGAATGGTTGTTCTACAATTATGGGTTGTAAAGGCATCACAAATCTCTTCATTTTTCCTGAAAAATACTAGCATGATGCACACTTCCTTATTGTGGCATATGAGTCTCTAAAAATTGATAGCCAATAGAACCCATCTTTTATTATCTTATGAGCGGTGGCGGTAGGTGTGAAGTGTCCACCGCATATTCCTTCATGGAATTCTCTCATTAGTTCTTGCGCTTGGTTTTTATCAATGCATCTCAACAATATACCATCATAATTCCTTCTGAACAGTATATCAACAATCAACACATATTGATTTTCCTTCATATTCAGTGTTCTTCACTCCTTAGGGTTCATGGTGACAGGAAACTACCCGGACCTTAGGTAGAATACAATGTCTCCATAACATTCTGAATCAACCAATGATTCTCTTACTGAAATTGAAACCATTCCATACACATAATCACTATTCGCTATGAGCTTGCATAAACCTTATTCTTTGACAACTTTCAAAGGTTTAATTTCAATATCATACTCTTGTATTTTTGTTAGCGAGTTAGCCCATTTCCCTTCTCTCAATTGTTGATTCAGAAGGATCTTCACTGGCGATAAGGCAACATAAGCAATAACATGGGAGTTCAATATATACATCTAAAAGTGTGCCACCGCTTTACAAGAGCCAATGCTTTCTTTTCCAATTCTGAATACCTCAATTCATAGTCATGCAGGGTTTTGCTCATGAAACTTATTGGGAGTTCTTCACCTTTGGTATTCTTCTGAGTAAGAACATACACAACAACTATCTATGTAGCAAATGAATAGATGAAGAAATTCCTTTGAAAATCTGGGCTAATAAGGACTAGAGTTGTGGTTATTACTCCTTTGATATTATTGAAAGCCTCTTGAGTATCCATTGTACATTGAAACCTTTGTTCCTTTTTGAACAACAAATTGATTGACTTCACAACACTTGCATAGTCAGGGACAAACCTTCCCACAAAATTTATCTTGCCAAAAAATGATTGGACTCCCTTCTTGGATGTCGGGGGGTTGAGCTCATTTATTGCTTTAACTCTTTCCAGATCTATATAAATTTGTTCCTTTCACACAATCTTGCCTAACAATCTGCCTTGAGTTACAACAAATAAGCATTTATTTGGATTTAGAGAGACACCATATAATCTACATCTTTCAAAAAAAATTCTCAAATGATGGATATGATCACCCCTACTTTTTGAATGCACTGTCAAGTCATATTGATAGCTTGCCATAAAATTTCCTATCAACCCACTAAATGCATGATCCATGGCCCTCTAGAATGTGGCTCCAACATTCTTCAAACCAAATGGAATTCTAGCATATGCATATGTCTCCCAAGGTGTTATAAATGTTGTCTTTGCCATATCTTCCTTAGCCACCAAGACTTGGTTATATCCAAAAAAACCATCCAACATGGACATGCAGGATGATCTAGTGACTTGCTGCAGAAGGAACTCCATATTAGGTAAAGGAAAGTTATCCTTTATGCTTTCTTTTTTAAGATCTCTGAAGTCAACACACATCCGAATTTCTTCGGTCTTTTTTCTTACAATCACAGGATTTGAAAGCTAGTCAGAATGCCTGATGGGATAAATGATTATGACCTTCTTCAATTTCTCTAATTCAGTCTTTACCAGAGGTTTCAGTTAGGGATTCATCATCCTTATTTTTTTCTTTACAGGCTTTGCTTCTTCCCTCAAAGGAATGTTGTGCTGGAATATTGTTTTATCATAGGATTTCAAATCATCATAGGTCCAAGTGAACACATCAATGTATTCTTTAAACAAGAAATCATATTGATCAACTTCCTGAGTGGTATAATCAACTCCCAAGTTGATATATTTTGGGGAACTGTGAGTTCCAATATTGAATTTTCTTGTCTCTTGCACTTTTCGAATTGAAACTTCTTCAAGGATATTCTCAGCATGATCATCTTTTGTAAAAATATACTTAGACTGTATACAATCTTTAGGGACAACATAAGTGTGATTGTCTTCATCATCATCATCATTCAACAATTTTTTTTCCAGTTGTTCATCGTTCTCAAACGCTTGCAAATATTCAATGTTATTGGGCACAAAAGGTCAGAATGTTCTTTCTAATTGAAAATAAGTTTTTCTTTGGATATCGTCTGGGTTTGACAATGAGGCAGCCAAGGCCAATTAATCTGCCTTGTGATTCTTGTCCCTTGGAATGAAAGAAATGTTGAAGGAACTGAAAGACTCCATCAATTTGTTAACCCTTTTGAAATATAACTTAAGTCTTTCCTTTTTTATTTTATATTTCAGGGTGACCTGATTGAACACCAACTCGGATTCGCCAATCACAATTAGATGTTGTATTTTCAATTATTTTGCAAGGATCATCCCCTAAATCAAGGCTTCATATTCTACCTCATTATTAGTGCATGAAAATTCCAGTCTAATAGCATGCAGATGCATAACCTTATTTGGACTCATAAGAACAATTCCAACTTTGCTCCCAGAGTTTGAATAGGCTCAATCGAATGACATCCTCCAATAGCCTTCGAACAAATGTTCTTGATTCTCCGTGTCTTGAACTTGCTCTAGGCTTTCATTGTGTTCCATGTCTAGAATAACATAGTTTCCAATCTCGACATCTATATAATCTTCCATTAATTCATTGTCCTTCTTAAAAGAGAAGGGTTTTCTAGGTTCACGGGAAACTTTAATTGTTTCTCCTTTTCCTGAAAGCATCATACAACTTCCGTCGTTCATTATATATCCTCTGATCATGGATTTCCAATATCTTCCTAGCACAACTCCATATGATGGAGGAAGTTCTACCACAACAATATTGAAAACTGTAATGATATGGGGGGTTGTCGTGATCCAAGCATAGAAGTCCTTGATTTTTCCATAAGTTGGCACTTTTCTAGAATCAATTGCATATATACTTTCATCGGTTTCATAATACTTGGTGCAACTCATGCTCAATGCCTCCATGACCGCTAGTGGCATGATATTATTTGTCACACCAGTGTCAACTAAACAATTATGTAGTGCAACATCATGATTTTCAATTGAAATTTAAAAGAGAGGAATTTTACCTCTCATCTTGGTAGTTGACTGGCTCGGGCTTTGTTTTGGACTAGTAACAACATCTTCTGCTCTCTCAGATGGATCATCCAAAAATTTTAAAATGTTTTCTCTTTGCTGGGGAATCTTCACCACTTCTGTAAAGGGAAAAGTTATCCTTAATTTACTAAATCCTCTATGACATTATACGTCATTTGAGTGGATTTTGACATTAGGTGTTGTCTTTTACTTCCAACGCTAATCGTCACTTTCTCATTTGCTCTTTTCTCATTTTTTTTTCCTTATCTTTTTGGTTTTATTTTTCAGATTCATTATTATTCTTGGGTCTATTTACAAATTCTCTTCTCTGGGCGACAATTTCTTGTGAGTTGGGGTCATTGTAGCCTTCTCCAAATATATACATGGACGTCTCACACCCTTCCATCTGCACAGTTTTAGAACTTTCATCAGGTGAGTAATAATTCTCTTGTTCAATTACTTGCTCATCATACACATCATCCAGAACAACCACATTGGGAGTAGGCTTCCCGGGAATACTTGGTCTTTGCGGATTATCGATGTTTTCAAACCTCGCTCTGTTTCTTGGGGAAGGTTCCTTCTTTTCTCTGGGAATGAAATTCTTGGATTTTCTACATAGTTATCTCCCCTTCTCAGTCTGGTTATCTCGTTCTACATTTTCTTGATAGTTCTATTCATCTGTGCAATTTCAACTATTTGCTTAGTTTCTTGTGCCGCCACAGGGTCAACCTTTACATCAGGTATGGTTCCATTGAAAAATCCTCCTCCCATTGTTTGGTTTTGATCCAATCGTGGCTTGAATTATTTTTTCTTTCTTGAACTGGAAGCTCCTTGATTATGAATACTTAATCCTCCCAACTTCCTTTGTACTTTTCCCAGTATAATGTCAGGGTTGACATCCATCTTAATCATAATTTCTTCCATCTCATTGGCTTTAGTCATTGCCTCCTCCAAGGTATCCATTTTGATGTCCTGGTAGCATATTTCACATTCGGGGGCATTGCATTCTTATAACAATTGAGAATGACTGGGTCATTCGGTCTTTTATCTTCTAGAATCTTACTCAAGGTTTTATTGAACCTGAGATTAAAATCTTGTATCCTTTCATTCTTCCTCAAACCAATTTGGGTCAAATCGGTGATAAGGGTATGATAAGGAATTGGAGGGGTGAACATAGTCAGGAACATAGATTCAAGGTCATTAAATGAGCGAATTGATATACTTGAAAATGTTGTATACCATTCGTACACTCTTCCTAATAAGGTTTGCAAAAACAACCTTACCATGACATCGTCATACTCAACACGGTGAAAATCACAAACATCAAGAAATAAGTGCATATGCCTCTTTGCATCAATTGTTCCATCTCCAGAAAAGTCCTTTAGGGTGCCCTTAAAGAGAACAGGGAGATCATGTTGCTCACCTAGAAGATTCAAACGAGAATCTCTTATTCTTATTCTATTTTCAAACCTTAATTTTTATTAATTTCTTGCAGCATCTCTTCCACCTCCTTGTCTCTCCACATGTTGCTCATCACGGGGTTGTTCATTTATTTCTTCCATGTCCAGAGAGATTCTAGGAATATGTGTTTCAATTCTAATAATAAAGAGTTGCTTGCTTTTACTTATGGTAATGGGTCCCTTGTATTCGTCCAACTTCAATCTCGAACTTGTTCTTGTGTTTTTCTAGCTAGTCATTGGTTTCTTCAATCTTGTCGCTCGTCTCTACTCTGTCTCCAGAAGATTTCTCTTTCTTCTTCTTGCACCAAGATCTTCAAAGACCTTTCCAACTCTTCTTGGGTCTCGACTGTTTTTATTACCAAATTGTATAACTGATGTAATATACTTCTTTTATTGTTCAATCTAATTTCTAAGTGGGGTTGGTCAGCCTGGGGCAAAGTCATATATTTTTTTTAAATGATAGTCTAGGTTCCAAATTTCAGTTCAGTCCCTTGTATGGTCGCCATAAATGTTGACGCTTGAATCCATTAGAACCGAAATGACAACCTCACGAGGATATAAATCCCCTTGCGTTTTTGTAGAGGTTGTACTCCTCTTTAACTTATGATGTTTTTGGGACTCTAGGTCTTAGGAATATGGGACTTTGCAAAAGTCCATCGTGGTAATCAAAGAAACATAAAAATTGCAAGGAAGATAAAATGAAAAATGTTTGTTTTCTTTTTAAAGAAAGTTCATGAGAAAGGACCAGGAACCACACACTTTATATATTTAACACAGATAAGCAAAATTTCCTCACATCTATCATAGTTAAAATAAAGATTAATGATCACATAAAAAAAAAAAAAAAATGCTCTGCATGCATAAGAGAACTTTAACAGAGTAGACACATGGGAAGCACAAATAAAGATAATGATATATCAACCTCAAATACTTTATATTCTGAACTTAGGGTTACAAAGTACAGTCGAGATTGTTCCCAAAATAGCTCTTTTGAAATTTCTAAAACATATATAGTCTGTTACATATTCTTTGAAATTTAAAATGTGTTTGTCTTAAAGACTGGGATTGGGGCTCTCGCGGACCATAAAGAAAATAAATACAAGAAATAAGCTCATAGAAAGAAGATGGTGGGAGAAAGTAGAACAACAAGACCTAGAAAGAAGAAACTAAGAAGTTATCAGTCTTCGATTAAACCTTTCTAGTGAAAGAGGTGAAATAACTGGATGAATGAACTGACAAAGAAAGAAAAATGTGATCAATGTCAACTTACTATTATGGTCTCTTGTGTCTTCATTTGCTTGTTGGTGTCCTTTTATTGTCTTCATTAATGGTTACAGGAACTGTCTCAACTTTTTCTTGCCCCTCAGTGGTTAACTTGTCGATAGATTTCTTAAACCATTCTTCGATATAACTTTTCATTGGTGCCACATTGATTTGATGTTGGATTTTGATGTTGAACAACTCACCCTCCAAGTCTCTCAGATAAACGGATATGTCATGTAATGCTTCTTCAATATCCTGATTTTTTACGGAGTAATCCACTAACCAGTTGTCTATGGCGTCCTCATTATATTCAAGTATACCATAGAAATTTTCAATTGAAAATCATTTAAAGATCTCAACTTGCTTGTCAAACTGTTGCTTTGTTAGGAACAATGAGTTGAGGATCAATTTGGGATATTGGACTTCATTAGTGCTTCCGGCTAGGTCTACCTCCGTGAGCCTTTTGAATAGTTCTTCCCTCCTTGATATGGCTTGGTTTCATGCTTGAACAATGTCATTCAAGTTTTTTATCTTTTCTTTCCAGCACGCGTTCAATTGTTTGATTCGACTTGGGGAGGGAAAATCCTCCTCTCTTCTCCTTAGTTATGTCATATTGAAAACTTTAATACCGAAGGGTACCACAGCATCAACGTAAAAACATTCTTCATTCTTTAGGTCAGCTTGTAAATACTCATGGAAGGGATGCGCCCTCAAGCCAAAAGAAACCATTTTTTTCAAAATTTCCCAAGCCTCTATGATCAATGCCATTCGTTTCTTGATATTATTATCCATATAGATACTAGCTGATGTAAGTAAGCTTGAGGATCCTTTTAACTTAGCAGTGGGCATGGTGGGTCCAACAATTTCCAAAGGGCTGGAAAGAAGTGGAAGAGGCATCAAGGTCTCTTCCAGTTCCTTGATCCTTTCCTTTAAATTGTATTTCCGGCTTTGAGACCACCAATGGAGTCATCCAATGCATCATCGATTGCTCTATGAATTCTAGAAATATGGGAATGTCGCATATCTCTTAGGTCAACCTCTGAACGATATTTTCCTTTCTTATTATTTACATCACTTTTCTCAATAATCAATTTTTTGGATTCTCTGTCAAAGACAACCCTCTGAAAAACAAATGACTCTTATTCATCGAAGGCCTCACTCTCAATTATTTCAAAAGATGAATTATGGTGGGTCATGTTCCCTGACTGGTCCAGTGGGGGAAACATTTTCTCGATGTCCACCTCGAGTTCCATATCTTCAAGGGAGAAGATATTGATATCACTCTCTATGCATTGGTCTTCTTCCTCTTGCACTACGTTTTTCCTTGTTTTTCTTAGGGGAAGCTTGTGCGAGCTTTCAATTTTCCCCAGCAGGGGATTCTTGTCTCCTTCGCCACTTGAACTATTGTTGGTCACTTTTCTAGATGTGTGGGTCACTGGAGCATTTCTCTGAGATGTTGTAGTCTTAGGAGTAACAGTTGGGGACTAGGCACTCTTCTCATTGGGACCCTTACATTTCTGCTTGTAAAATTCATTGGTACTGAGTATTGTTTCCAAGTCACCAACATTGTGAGTAGGAGCACCCAAGTTATTATCTTCTTCTTCACTTAGAACAATATGGACAAATGAATTGCTAAACCCCACTGCTAACATATGTTCCAAAAAAATTCGGTTATGGTCAAACCCGTTTATCTTTTCATCATATTTGAGATTCAGATTGTTGAAGTGGTTGGAAAGTTCATCAATTTCGTTCATTTTCCTAAGTATAAAATCCCCGATTTTCCAAGGAAAGGGTATGAATTTCTTTTTTCGTTTCTCATGAAAAAAGTGTAGCCATAAATTATACTACCTTGCAACTTATTTAATAAACATTTTATCAGACACATGGCATGGGAGGAAGGTGATATTTTCCTTAGAACCGAAAATCATGATAACATTATGACTTTCCATTTAATCCAACGTCCCCTTTTTATCCAGGAATTTACTTGCCTGGTCGGATATTCTAGGGGTGTCGTTTCCAAACAACAATCCTTTAAAAATGAAGACAAAATCATTGAAAACTTCATAGAAATGAAAAGAAACTTTATGTTTCCACAACGCTTGGTACTAGAAGGTAACTGGGTCAAGTTCACATTTCATCTTCTTACAAATAGACAATTTAGGAAATTGACAGTTATGTGTTATCGCGAACACCAAATAATATGGCATAAAGAATTTCTTATATTTTTTATATTGTGACAATTGGGAAGATACTTCAATGGAAATCATTTTTCCCAAATTGAAAATGGTTTTCTCTTTGATAGTAAAATATAAGATATAAAGAATCATACGAGAAATGTTGGCGTTACTTTCTTGGCCCATCAACTTGGTGAATAGCCAGGCAACTTCTCAAAAGGGATTTTTGAACAAGTTGACCTGCAACCTGGTAATATCTTCATCGATGGCCGCGAGATTCTCCAAGAATTTGGGAAAAAGTTCCAGGCCGTCGTCATGCTTTTTCAGGAAATCCCTGCAATCCTCTCCTTTGAAAGTAAGTGTTGGCTCAGGGAGTTTCAACATCTTACAGAACACTTGAGGTGAAACAGAGATGGGAGAATGGTCTTGAAGTTGAATAATCTGCTGAATTGATATATATTTATCAACACACCCTGCACGAGCAATTCCAGACGTCCAGATCACTTCCTTCTGAGTAGAAGGGGATGACTAGTAAGAATACGATCTAGACCATTGAAAGTTTTGGTCTTTTCGCCCAAAAATGTTCAAAGTATCTATGAAAAACTGTTGTTGAGTTGTTGTGGCCATAAGTTGACGAGAGTGTTTCTTTAATCCAAATAGTATTTTAAATGGGTGCTTGAGAGGATAACCATAATATAATCTTCGTCATATCATGCTTTAATGCATTTTTAATGAGAAAATATACTCGATCCCTTCGTGCATTAATGGTGATATTTACAGAACCTGCATGATGAGTTAGTAGCATTAAACCATTCTTAAATTCTTATTAGAGAAAAGCACGAGGATGGCAGAGACAAACGAGAAAAAATTAGGAGTTGAGAAATTATGTGAACCCGACAACCCACGAACCCACGAACCCGCAATTGCAAAAGGTAAAAAACTAGCTAAGTGTTGTAATGCGGTCGGTCAGACTCAATATAGGAGAGATGTGATACTTAGGAGCTCGAGGGTTTGATGGTCAAAATGTAGATAGTGGATCTTTGGGTGCAAAATGGATATCGCGAAACATGGGATATGAAATCTTGAACTAGCAAACCCATGACTGCAAAAATGGTTAAGTATAGGATCAACGACGATCTATCAGACTCATGATATGGGAATATGAATGGAAGCGAGGACCCACGAGTCTGCCAACCTGTGAACCTGCCATTCTAAAAAGAAAAATGACTAAGTGTAGTAACTAGAAAAGGAGAAAAGAAAAGGAAAATTCGGGTAAGTATAGAAGAGGGAAAAGAAATGGAAAAAAGAAGTTGGGAAGATAGAAAGGGGAGGAAAATTCAGAAGCAGGAAATGGTCTCAACAGAGTTGTACACCTATAACCAGCAGAATCTATAACTCCCAAAGATATCAAGTTCTTTCTAAGTTTGGGTACATGCCTTACATCTGTTAATGTTCTTACATAGCCATCATGCATTTTAATCCAGACGCTACCAACTCCAACAATTTTACAAGAAAAAAAAAATCCCATAAAAACAACACCATCATCAATAGATCGGTAAGTTGGGAACCAATTTCTATGAAGACACACGTGACTCAACACACAAAAATCTAATAACCAATGTTGATGTTGATGTGAAATAATATTTTTATATTTATGCTTTTGATTATTTGACTGCTTTTTTTTCTTCATGACAATACATGTTACAAGGCAACCTAGGAATCAGCTATAGCTTTATTTTTCCTAAAGTTTTCATCTTATTTTCATGTCCTTAAATCCTCACATCTCTAGGAGAAGAAGAGGTTTATCTCCTGAAATCACCCTTATCGCAAAAATGGGAAGAAGAAACACTGTTGTATCAACTCAACAAGGTACTCTAAGGATAACTTTGTCTGATTCAGCTAGTTCGTCTTTCTCTCCTTTACCCATCATTCAAAAAATGGTATTTATAGGTGGCTCTGGTGGCACTGGAAGTGCTTCTTCATCTCAACCTCCAGCCTCGTCAGTGATTGGTAGCTTGTATAGCCATCAAGTCCCTGTCCAATCTACTACCAACCCCACCAAGGTCATAAAGAAGTATGGTCTCTTTCAATTCGAAGAAGATGTTACTACTACCCCGTGGCATGTATCGTCTCCTATGAACCTACCACCTGCTACTCGTCCACTTCCAAAATTCAAAGAGAATCTCCCTATGTTTTCTGAAAATAACATAGTTACTACAAATGAACACTTAGTGGCATTCTCTAATGCATGTCACAATATATGAGCTAATGACAATGATACTTGTATGCGCTTATTTGTTAATTCCCTTAAAGGGAAAGCATCGACATATTTCTTTGATCTTCCTCCCAAGATTCTTTCCACTTGGGAAGAGTTAGTTTACTGGTTCAAATCTACTTATGGGCAGTCTAAAATCCCAGCCTAACAATTACGAGAATACAATAACATTGCGTACAAAGAAGGTTAGACTATCAAGTCTTTCAAATTACGTTTCACCAAGTTATATAACCAAATTCTCGAACTTATTTGCCCCCAGAACCAAGCTACTTTTATGCATTACTATAATGCTCTACTTTCCCCTTATCATCATAGGCTTGAAGAAAAATTTGTTGGCAATCTTGGTTTCGCTCTGCATACTTGTCTAGAGTATGAAGAATAGCTTGAAATAACAAGTCTTCCCAAAGGAGACTCAATTAAACAAACGAACATGTCTGCCCTCTCACATCTTGTACAAGATATGAATAACTGAATGATAGCATATGAGAAGAAGGGAAATGTCCCTTCACTTACTCATGGGGCATCATCTTCTTCTTCACCACCTTTTCGGAATCCTAATGAAAATAACTTTTAGCCTAAAGAGATCATGCCTTGCAGTTGGTGTAACTTTTGCAAGGAACATCACGAGGAAAATACTTGTGAGGTAAAGAAGAGTGCTAGAGATAAAATCTTTGGCAAAAGGTCTGAAACTACCATTGATGTTCTTGATTTCACAGAACCAGAATATTTCATGATCATAAACACTAGGAAAAAATCCTATGCTTCAAAAGGAAAATATGATCCCCCTCGTACTTCTTCTAGCCCAAGCTCATCTTCACTAGTTGCTAGCTACTAAAACTCCTAACAATCAAGGAACTCCCTCCCTTCTTCCCTCTTCCAAATACAACATTCTCAATCAATTGGCTAATATCAAATCCGATGCTACTCTTCTGGACATGGTTGTTGTCCCTGAGCAACAAAACCATCTGAAAATTTTCATGGAAGGAAAAGCTTCCACCATAGCCAATCTCTCTGAAGAGGTAAAAGAAGAAGACTCTATTATAAATAAAGTAGGTCTAAATATTTTTAGACACCCTATAAAAAATCCTCCATTTTTCATTTATGTAAAGATTATGGACAAAATATCCCCTTGTTGTCTGATTGACGGCGGTTTGGGTCCAAGTGTAATGTCGAAAATTATTATGGAAGAGATAGGCTTGTATTGTACAAATGAAAATGTCAGAAGCATGCTCTCTTATAATAGTTTACAACAATCGACCATAGGTGAAACCAAAGACGTGACTTTGGTTTTCAGTGTGCATCCTGAAATAAGGACAACCCTTAATATTCAGGTAATTGACATGCCAGTGAATAATTATTCAATTATCCTAGGAAGAGACTGGCAAGCTTTGACAGGTGGATACCTCTCACTCGACGGGACACACTTATCCATTCATCGGAATGGGAAGAACATCATAGTCCTAAGGGAGAGAATAATTTCACCATATATAGAAAGCATCCCACAACCTAATGTAAACTATGTCGAGGAGGACTTAGGAGTGTACTCAATCTTTGTCGATGAGGATAACACTACCTTGGAAAAAATTGACCTGGAGGATGGGATGTGGCATATGAACTTTGATGGTTCATGCTCCAACGAAGGTAATGGAGCCGGCATTATCTTTTACTCTCCTGTAGGTAAAATTCACAACTTTTCCTATAGGTTAGAATTTTCTTTCACAAACAACGTCACCGAATTTGAAGCATTATTGTTAGGCATTGAAAATGCCTATAATTTAGGTTGTGGTCACCTTACAGTTTTGGGGGACCCTGAACTTGTTGTAAACCTTGTACGTAAAATATATTCTCCTAGCAACAAGTTAACGAAACGCTGCCCCCAAACTGTTTGGGCGCTTATCTCAAACTTATTATCATTTAACATCACTCATGTTAAAAGGGAATTGAATTTGATGGATGACAAGTTAGTTGTTTTTGTAGCCTCTCCTACTCAGAAACTTCTGCCACAAAGACCTGATTGTACTTTTCAATATTTATATCATCCTCATATCCCTGACAATGTAGAGTCATTGCAGGTCTTCCCTATTAATGAAAGCATATGTGCTTACATACAAAATGAACCATATAAGCCCAAGGAGATTATATCCATGGAAAACAACAATATTTTCAAGGGTTTGAATCCTCTAGAAAGTTCATTTTCATCGAGTGATGTAGGCAACAAAGAAACACATAAAGAGAAGGAGTCAAAAAGGAAAGTGGGTGAAACCATTTCCTTGAACATTGGGAAACCATATTCCCCAAAGAACATTAAGATAGGTGCCCAATGTGCTGATGAAGAAAAGTTTAAATTCATTGACTTACTTCATGAATTTCAAGATGTTTTTGCTTGGTATTATGAGGATCTTAGTGGTTTTGATCTTGCTCTTATATAACATGCCATTCCTATCAAGGAGGGCATAAAACCGGTTAGGCAAAAACAAGGACCCATTAACCCCGAACTTGAAGCAACTATTCAAAAGGAGTTGGAAAAATTCTTCAAGGCTGGGATAATTTTCCCTATTAAGTATTCCGAGTGGGTTTCCAATTTGGTTCTCATTCAGAAAACAACTGGTCAGATCCGATTGTGCGTTGATTTCCACGCATTGAATAGAGAAAGCATACAAGACCATTTTCCTCTCCCTAATATGGAAATTATTTTGCAGCAAGTTACAGTGTCACAGATTATGTCCTTACTTGATGGTTTTTCTGGTTATAATCAAATCAAGGAAAAAATGACAGATATATACAAAACCATTTTCATTACATGTTGGGGCACATTTGCTTATGAATGTATGCCTTTTGGTTTATCTAATGAAAGTGAAACTTTCCAATGAGCTTTGCAAATAGCTTTTGACGATATGATCGGTAAGATTATTCAAAATTATCTTGATGACTTGACTGTATATTCAAAGAACCGATTGGATTATTTTGGTCATCTTAGAAAGGTTCTCATGCGATGCAGGAAATTCATCATTTCTTTAAATCCTTCTAAGTCTATTTTTGGTGTTAGAAAGGGAAATTTCCTTGGGTATATTGTCTATGATTTAGGAATAAGCATAGATCACGAAAGGATTGTTGCTATCCTAAATCTTCCTTCTCCTACTTCCAAAAAGGAGGTTCAAGCCTTTATGGGAATTATCAACTTTGTTTGTAGGTTTGTTCCTGATTTTTTTGTAATGGTCAAACCAATTCACAATCTTCTCAAACAAGATCGCTTCATTTCTTTGACTGATGACATTGAAAATGATTTCATAAGGATTAAGAAGGAAATCAGTTCCACATTGGTTTTGGCAAATCTGAATTTTGAGAAAGAGTTTATTATATATACCAATGCTATAGAGGAAGCATTCTCTGTTATCCTCATAAAATGTGATGACCAGAATAACGAAAAACCAGTATCTTACATGAGTCAAATCTTATCAAATGATGAATTTAAATATTCTTATATTGAAAAACATGCTTTCGCTCTTGTTAAATTTGTGGATAAATGTTGCCACTTTATCTTAGATAAGCACATGCTGGTAAAAGTTCCTTTACTTGCTATCAAGTTTTTTCTCTCACAGGCTTATCTTTCAGGGAAGCTTGCACATTGGCTTGCCAAGATCCAGGAGCATGATTTAACCATCATGACTTCAAAAACCATTAAGGGACATGACTTATCCCTTCACTTGGCTCAACGTGCTAAAGCAAGTTAATAAATTGAGGAACAAGATAACCCTGTGTCAGCACTATTTTACATTGATAGTCAAATCCTTCCTATAGTTGAACATCCCTGGTATAAAGATCTAGTGTATTACTTGCAAAATCAGAGATGTCCAGATAACTTAGATACTCATCAAAGGAGTAGGATATGTCTTGAATCTTCCAGATATGTCATTTTAGGAGACCTTTTGTTTAGGAGATATGTCAATGGTATATTACTTCGTTGTGTATATAATGAGTAAGCACAAAAATTGTTACAAGAAACCCATGGATCTTCAGATTTTGTTAATCATGTAGGTGGCCACTTTTCTGTTAAAACTACTGCTTTTAAAATTATCAAAAAAGGGTACTATTGGCCTTCAATTTTTCGAGATTCTTATAACTTTTCAAGATCTTGTGACAAGTGCCAGAAGTTTGCTAGGAAAGAACGTCTTTCTGCCATGCATTTTCAACATGTCCTCCCTGAATTTCCTTTTTCAAAGTGGGGTCTGGACTTTATCGGTCCTATTAATCCTCCAACTTCAGTAGGGAAAGTTTTCATGTTGACAACCACAGATTATTTTACGAAATAGACTGAAATTTTCCCACTTACGCATTTGTAGAATGAGCAGGTTATTTCTTTCCTTTAAACTAATATTTTCTTCGGATTTGGCATTCCTTTAGAGATTATTACATATAATTGGCTCGCTTTTATTTCTATTAAGCTGACTCAATTTCTATCTAAACTGGCAGTTAAACATTTTACCTCATCATCTTATTACCCTCAAGGAAATGGGCAAGTCGAGTCTACTAACAAAATTTTGGTTAGAATTATCATGAGGCTCATCGAAGATAAGACTCGTCAATGACACACCCTCCTCACTTGCACCCTTTAGGAAGATTGCACTACCACCAAGGTGAGCACAGGTTGTACCCCATTTCAACTTGTTTATGGTCAACAAGCCATTCTTCCTACTAAGCTAGAACTTTCTTCTTTACGGCTGATGCTACAGATTGAAGAATTGAATTCTTCTAATATCCCTCAAAGGGTAAATGCATTGTTGGATTTATAAGAACAAAGGATATTTGCCTTAGAGAACATAAAAAGAAGACATCAAACTGTAAAGAAATATTTCAATAAAAGTGAAAAAGCTATCAGATTTGAGGTCAATGAGAAAGTCTTGTTGTGGGATTCAGCTCACGCTGATAGAGGAAGGCATTCAAAGTTTCAAAAGTTATAGTTGGGTTCTTTTAAAATCACTTTTGTCTTGGGCGCAAATTCTTATATTCTAAAGGACTTGGAAGAGCGGTTATTTTCATATAGCACCAACGGTTCACACTTGAAACACTATGTGGAAACAACTTGAAAGTTTAAATGTTGTATGGAATTACTCTTGTATTATAGTTTTGTTTCATTGCTTTGATTTTTCTTTGTTGTTTATTTATTTTTGTTGTTTTATTTATTTTATAGACTTCTTTTCTTGTCAGAAATAAAATTATGGATCAGTTTTTCCACAAAGATGTTATTCTGCAAGTATTGTTAATCAATAACAATCAGGTTACACAGCTTCCATAATGTCCCTCCTTGAAGACATCATTGAAATTTCTATATGCTTCCAATACTACTATTAGATAAGATAATTGGTTTTTCATCCCTATTTTTTGCTTTCCTTTTCTTCCCTCCGCCCGAGATTCAAAAAAGAGCACACTAGAAATTTTTTATCCTTAAAGAAAAGAATGTTTTCAATATGATTAATCGAATGTTATGCATACAGGGATAAGCCCCTCATATGTAACACTTTCCATGAGTTATTCCCAAATTCCCAAATCATTTTTCCCTTAAACCACTCACTTATCCCTGTTGCATAATCATTCTGATGTATATTTCCTTGATCTAATGTTTCACCTGGTCTACGAAAAAAGACATGTTGAGTTCTTAATCTGTTGGAAACAGATTTCCCATGTGGAGTTGTCAGTTTATTGATGCTTAAAATCGTAACGATGAATACTATGCTCACAAATGTTTGCCAAGCTCTATTAATTATTTATATTAATAATAAACTGGTAGGTGGGACCCCCTTGTAGACTTGTGGCACTATGGTGGATATGTTTCACTTATATTATGTTTTCTATTGTGATGGTACCAGCATAATCTTCTATAGTTCGATGTTTCAAATTATGGTTTAAAATGTTTTGGTAACATAAGTTGGTAGTTGATTATTGCATGGCACTGGATGGTTTTGATGTCCATTCGCAAATTATATTAAGGTTTCCCTATGGATGAAAGGATCATTATCAATTTTGTTTTGATATTGTGATTAAACATGGATTAATTGTTTTACTTATGATCTTGATAAGGGATGATATGGGAGCTCTTTTAAATAAAAGGACAATACACAAGCTCTATTGTTATGTATTATTGTGACAAAAGAGGTGCAACAAACCTTTGCTACTAGACTTATGCATCTTATTGGATTTTATGTTGAATGCATATGGGTTAATGTTATAGCACATTGTTATTTTGGAGAGTTTGACATTACAAAGGTGGCACACTATGCAAATGGGATATATCAATGGTTATGTGTTTGATTAAATGCTTAGTGCTTTGGTGAATTGGTTGGCTCGTACTTGGAATTGAATGAGGTTGGAAGGAGAAGCGGCATGCATTTACTACACGTCACTCAAATAACCCTCGAGGCTTGTCACCCTAGTCATACTTGCATTTTGGTTTTTGGCTCTATTGGTTGTTGATGCTCCGCGATTTTTGGTTGTGAAGGAAGCATATAGTCTAACTTTCTTCCTCGCGCAGGCTTTTCCAGGTATGGTTCCTTACTCTTCCATCCATGATGGTTTTTCTGCCCTTCGAATCAATTTTTGGCTCGGGATTGCTCGTAGTCTGTGTTTTTCTTAAGCTATTATTGGATATTTCAACTGTATAATTGGTGTTGTGTCTGTGGGTTCTTCTGGTGATTATTTTGGACCATTTTTTTTTAAATGAATGGTTATGTTCTCCTTGTTGTTGGTAATCTTTGTATGAGTTTATTGATAAAATGACAGTGAAGCATGTTCAGATGTCTTGGGTTTTTCAGTCTGGTTATCTGTGGAAATGTATTGCTATGTTGACAAGCTCTAAGCTTTTTGCATCGGTGTTACAACCAGTCTCTGTGTTTAAAGATTTTCCACTCCATTTTTCATCTCTGTGGTTGATATTTTCGATCCTTTGGGTCGCAATGTGGATTGTTGGAAGTTTAAAGAGTTTTTTTTCCTTGACTTGGCACAGCCCCGAGCTGTTAGTTGTCATGGTGTTTCCCTCACTCACACTGATGTCTGGAAAGTATTGCACAGTTGGGTTTAACATCACCCAAAAAGTTTAATGGAAGTATGATACGTGTTTTTGGTTGGGCATAGGTTGTGCTTGGACACTCACATTACATTGTTGTTAAGAGATTCACTTCTTTTCGTTTCCCTGTTGAAGGTGGTTGACTGTCATTTTTTGGGTAAACCTCATAGTCAATATTATGGTTACATGTTATATGTATGTGGTAAATTATAAAAGGCACAAGTTGTCTACGTTTTTGAGGATTTGGTCCTCTGATCAAACCAACTGTTTGTAATCTCCATTTTCTATGTTTTAACCCTAAATACGATCTTGAGATCGTTTCAGTCTAGTCAAGGGAAAATAAGCACTGTGTTTTCTTGGTCGATTAGGCACGAGTTGGCTTTGTTTCTCGTTGGGCAATTTAAAAAAAAAAAAAAAATTGTACATGATAATTTATGTGAAGTTTGGGCTCAAGAGTTGCATGTTAATTGTTGAATATTATTTGAATCAATCCTTATGTTGATTATATTTTTAAAGTAGACCTGTGTGTGAAAGGATTGGGGTCGGATTAAGAGTTTTAATGCCCAGTTGATTATGTCGAACAGTGTTTGAATAATGGACAAACGATGGTTAATATTGTGCATATTCTTATTTGATTTTAAAGAATAAATATTGGATATAAATGGTTGGAATCATTGTGTGTTTTCTATTGGTTTTAAAAGAAAAGGAGATTTGATATGGAGTTATAGATGGTCGTGGATCAAAGGATTATTACGTTCATCATATTGATTGCAAGATTGTTTGATAGGACTGCTATATAAATATTATATAGATGCAAAGGCTACTATAATTGAGTATTTATGGGCATATGGATTGTTTTTTTTGGAGGCCAGCAAACCATCTGTAAAGGAAGTGACAGTTTAGATGGTGGTTTTGAAAAGTGAATGTTGATTGAATTGTGGAGGTCTAAACAGAGTTGTGTTTGATTGTTTTATTTGATTTAGTTTTATATGAACAATATCGATATTATATCCATGTCATGCTACCATTTTTCGCTCATTAAATCTCCCTCATAATCCCAATATCATTTTGGCATCCCTATTCTATAAAATAAATTAAAAAGGTCTGTGTAACAGCAACAAAAGATATGACACAGCAATGGTTGGCAACTGATATTTTTGGTTTTTTATTACACAGTCGAATTATTTAATGAATTGTTGAGCAATATTCGTGTAATTATCCCCTCTCATTATACCACCTTTCGTTCATTACACTCCCTCCATATATCCGATGAACCCTGTCACCCCTTGCTCACTTAGCAATTATTAAATAGTTTTTTTATGGATGGATTTCCATGTATCTCGTGTCAATTTCTGAGCCAATTATTGTTTCATGCAAGTAGAATGTCATGTATGGTTTATTAAGGGCTTAGTTACTGACGAAATGTTGCTACAGGATGTGTTTCTTCAGTAGGGGCAGTCATGGCATAAATAATAGAGGAAGAGGAAACTGGAATAGAGGGCATAGAAGGCCTAGATTCTCCATTCATTTTGATGTTGATCCCTAGGAATTGAACCAGTTGTTCCAAATTGGGTTTTTTAACTGGATTGGACAAGGAACAGTACAACCTCGACTAGAGAGACCTCCCTTCCAGCCTCATAACATCCCTGGTAATCATGTGCCTCTTCATGTGTCCATGCAACCAGAAGTCCCTCCAAATGATGGATGGCAAGAGATTGTCAATCCGATTGTCTATCACCACCGTGGCTGGCCCAATTTGTCATTACCTCCTCCACCACCTGTAAATCCTAATGTTCATATTGCCCCTGTGCATTCACTTGTTCAATTCTCACATGCTAGTAAAAGGATTAAAACTGATGTCCCCCATGTGCAAGATAAAGGAAAAGTTGTTGCCTCCCCTTCTTCTCCTTCAAATGACTCTTCAAAATCTGTGTCCTTTTGCATGCATCTGAAGGATGATTGTTTTCATGTAATTAGTGAAATACAGTGTCAAGGTTCAAATCAACCTCGGGCTACTTCCAGAAAATCAAAAGGGGACAGCAGTGATAAAAGAAAGATTGCCTCTCAGAGTGACAAGTATGGCTTTTAATTTATGTGTTTTTATGATTGAGTTGATGAAGACAKTGGTCTGCAGAAAGCTTGGACAACAAGTTTTTTTGGATAATATGGATTATGTGGATATTTATATATTTTTGGATATGATTTAAAGTATTTTTKATATTTAAAGATTAAATTTTGAAGKTATCTAAGGGAGTTACAAGGGTGGCATGTGTTGAATGATTATYCATTTTGTTTTATTTTATAATTTTAAAAGAATAAAAGAAGGGAGTCACAAGGGGTCCCACCTACCTAGTTATTATTAAATAAAGACCCTTAACTATTATTATTATTATTATTTCTCCTAAACTAAATTAGTTAAGTCAAACTAGCTTAAATAAAGAAAGTAGTTGAACTACTTCAACTTATTTGGAAGGCATAAAAGCTAAATGAGAAGAAGAAACAAGAGGAGAATAGACGGAGAAAGCAAGACTAAGGTTTGCTCTTTTGATTTCATGAGATAGTTTCACTTTTCATTCATTCTTGAGTTCATTCAAAGCCTAAATATCTTTTTGACCGCAGGGTCCTATTGTAGATAGCAAGGTTCAAAACTGAACCAAAACATTCARATGCTTGTTTTAAAGGTGTTGATCCTTCYTTGATAGTCAGTGTATACTTGTATGTTTATGRATTGAGTTTTATAGCTAATAAATGATATTTTGCATAGTCAAATTAGCAGTAGTATATGRCAAGCTGACCTAGATTATAAATTTCAGTTTTTACTTCTTGTCAGAGTCCTTTTGTATGGTGTTCATCGGGGATCTCTAAATTAGACTTTGGTCCATGCCCTCACAAGGGTTTTGTAAAGAGAAAAACACTTTTGATATCCCAGAATGAAATGAAGCAGATTTATATTCTGTCTCATTTGTGTATATTGTGACTTAGCTACTTTTGCTTTTGATCTCCATATTTACTCTTTGTAATCTGTATATTTTTAAGAAACTTATATAAAAAAATTATGTTATTTTACAACATTCTTTTCATTAATAAATCAGCCTAAACCCTTGTAATTAATACTTGTGGATTGGGAAAATATTTTTGAGGCTATAAGACATAGGGTGACATTCTCGACTATCTTGTCCTAGTCAGGCAAGATTTTGAAAATGATTGAGTAAGATAATTCATATATTTTCCTCAACACTATTGTTGTCGCATCTTCAGAGATGTTAAATAGCACTTCATCTGCTATACACAAACGAATAGTACTGAGGGCTCTTGCATCCAGATATTCTCAGTGCTCATATGTCATGCTTTCTGGTTTCTTTGTCTTTCCAGTCAATGCTTTTTGCAATCCTTGTTGTACAAGCAGATCTCGCATCTTCAATTTCCATAGCGCAAAGTTATTCTTATTATTGAATTTCTCCACCTCAAACATAGAACTCTACACTTTCGACATTAACAAAAAAAACTCCAAAACCACTGCTTATAAAACTGAGTCTTTTTAAATATGATAAAATAATAATATTAACCCAAAATTATTAATTAAAAGTTTTAAAAATATATATATTTAATAAATATTTCACCTTTTAATAAAACCCGTCTTAACACACCCTTTCACATAAAAGATCACTTTTTTTTATTAGAGCTCGAATCTCCATAATAAAACAAAAAAGTACATGTCACCACCATGTCTTATTCAGACAAAAAAACAAAAACTTTTAATTTTAATTTATACCATTCATACCATATACCATGCTATTTTTTCCTTTTTTGGATAGGCGCTCTTTCTTAGGGCGGAACAGACCGATGATGGCAGCACCTCTGTGCGTTTTTCCTTGCCTCTTCCTAACTCACAACGGATTTATTTCTCGTGTGTGGGAGAACACATAGTTTTGTGTGCAACCAGAGCAACCCACGACTTTCGGATTTTCCTTCTTTGTGAACTTATTTCCAGCGACCGGAATTCTTTTCTCCACAAGCTCAGATACTATTTGTTGGGCAGTGGAAGAAAAAATAGAGCATAAAAAATTAGATTAGAGTATCTGTAAGTAAGATTAAACATACATAAAATCGAGAACAGCAATCAATGTGGGAAAAAACCAAAAGAAATGATATTTGGTATTCTTATTATTCAAGAGAGAATTACAATAGCCAATCTCATGTATATAATCATCTTTTCCTCACACACATTCTGCTCTCTACACAAATTGCACTCTCACCTCTATGGATATGCTCGTATATATAACATCTATCACTCAGTTACACAAACTAATCATGAATATATCACATAATTACACGAACAATTCATAAATATATTACACAGTTTACACAATCTGTTTACAATAAGTGCATGTATGCACATTCCTAATTTAACTGAAATGCATGTGCATGTGAACGCATATTACCAACAATAATTACATATTATACAGTCTAATAATATTATCCACATTTTGCATCAAAAAGAGAACAAGGTGAATGGAAGAAATCCACTTTATTCATCAAGTAATGTCAGGTCTGACTGCAAAGAAATTCTCATTTAAAATCAGTGTGAAGTTAAAGACATCCAACTAGTTACTTATCAGTGTTTAAATTTTAGATCGCATGTAAAAATTATTGGTGCATCACAAATGATGTAAGTGGAAAACGCATCCAACTAATAGGACTTATTAGTGTTTAAATTTTATATTGCTATCTAAAAAATACTGGTGATTCATATATGATGTCCATACAACTTCTCCTTGCTTTACAGCAAATCCGACTGTCCGAGTAGAGTAGTTGTGTGTGAGTAGTAACAGTGCTTTATAAAAGAAAAAACTAATTTTCTTTCCAAAATACATCTCGGTAGTGTAAACTTTGAGCAACTGTCCTAAAAACTTAATAACTCAATAACACATATACTAAAAAAAAGAATCTTAAAAGACGAACTTATCAGACATGCTTCAACATGTGACCATTCTTGTGGCTCTGCTTCAACTGTCCTCCCTTCACGCGTGAGTGTTGTGTCTCCTGGGTGTTAATGAACTTTGGATTAGGATCGAGCAGATTTAACCATCCTGGCATCACGTTGAGGTTCCCCCTTTCATGGAGGGCATGCAAAGGAGGTGCTCCATGCCCCCAAAACATTATTTGAAGCACAACCATCATGGTGAAACATGGAAAAGGGATTGATCTATTCCCTCTACAATCACAAGATTACCTTGAGGTTCCAACACCTCTTTGTTTGTTATGTGATTGACTTCCGAGTTGTAATGCCTTCATATGTGAAATAATTGAAGAGAGGTATAGGGATTCAACATGATTTTGATGCGCCAATTTGTGCCAGAAATCGAAATTGATGGAGAGGGGCGTGAGTGTGTTTTGTGAAGTTCTATACAGAAATTGATGGAGAGAGCGAGTGAGTGTGTTTTTTTGACTGTAAAATTATGAAGGTGACTAAATTTTTTTATATTTGACTTTTTCTAATTTATCATTTAGAGTACAACTAGAATTATTCTCTAGTCTTCCACAATTATGAAACTTTGTCATTGCTTCTAAAATGCCAATGAGTCTCCTTAAAACAATATTAAAGCCTCTGCTTGCTTGATTGTTTGATGCATGACTTAGATATGAAACTTAGTAAAGCTTCCTACATGATAGGAGAGAACCTTGTCCATTCCTATTGACCTTAATAATAATATTATAAATTTGAATGCCAACTATTGAATTTAACATTTACACTTTAAAGTTTCATGGTAGTTGGTTTAATGATTAATTCTTAAATATTTTGCTTTTGTTTGCAACTCAACTAGGAATTCACTATTTTACTCAATAAAAATTGTCTTGAGAACTATAATAATATTACAAATTTGAACACTCACTATTGAATTTAAAATTTACACTTCAATTTAAAATTTATAGAAGATCAATTTCTTGAAGTTGTCATTATAACTCCAATTTTTACATGCAAATCTTACAATAATGCATCAAGGCTAGAGAGGATTCAAACCTAGGTGGGCAGCATTAACACCCTTGACTGGATTTACCCTTGATAGACAAAGTTTCATGGTTGTTGGTTCAATTATTAATTCTTGTATTTTTTGCTTTTGCTTGCAACTCCGCTAGCAATTCACTATTTTACTCGATAGAAGTTGCTTTGACTTGAGAACTAACTTGTAATTATATGCTTTAATCTTTGGTGATCCATGTGATTTTGACTCTATTTTATGGCAATGTTTAAAATGGCCATGATTTGCAATTTGATCCTAAAAAAGAGAATATATATATTGTGAATAATAGGAAGTAGGAAACTGACATCTTTGAGTTGATGAGAGAAATGGATATATAGAAGAAATTGATTCAAGATGGAGTTATAGACCAATGAAGTCCATGATTAATGGATTCACATTGTGAGCTTCATCACAATATTCTTCAAGTATAAGCACATCGATTTCACCATTGTAATATACAACTTTGGTACAAATTAGAGTTCAAATTGGTGTTGTCATTGACATGCTAATATTTGTAGTCTCATGGTGTCAATGTTACACCTTGGTTGTGCAATCCCAAACTTTAGTCGCACTCTTATTGAGCAACTTTGGCACACACACCTTTGTCATGCTAGCACAAATTGACAACTTAACAAGMTGTCACCTGAGGAAGCTCTACAATCACCATTGATTGTCTTCCTTTTTACAATCACCATTGATTGTCTTCCTTTCTATGTATCATGTTCTTCCTCTTCCTAGATATATGTACATTATGTTATTTAGAGAATATCATAGAAAAGAAACAAAGTGATTCATATTCTCTTATGAGTATTTATACTTGGCTCTAAGATTGTAAATGGGTTGGTTGGTTCATTGTTGGGTGACTGATGGATACATGTTGTAAAGGTATCTATTCATATCTCATACAATTTTATTTGAAAAAATAAATTTGCTAACCATTTTTATCATGTTAATATATGTTTAATGTATTAATGCGAAATGAAGGTTTTCACAAACAAGCATATTAAGTATTTGTTTTGATGATGGATGGAGTGTTCACCCATTGTATGTCTTTGTTTTGGTGTTGGATGAAGTGTTAACTGAAAACAATTGACAAGAAAATTGCATACATTGTCACCAAATCCATTACTCCATAAAGTATATATTGTGTATATTGAGTTGATCTTGTTAGCCTATGTTGTCATTGGTGCTTGATAATTACCAGAGGCCATCTCAATGTGTTCTTTGTAATGAAAACAAGTAATCAAGACCACATAGAACGTTGAATAATATGGAAAATTCTTTGTGGTTGTAAAGCTTCTTGCTGTTCATATCTCATTATATAATGTCATTCAATTAATAAAAACTTAGAATTGAATTGGTTTCCCAATTTTGCACCAATTTAAGTTTAATGTATAAACTTATTTTTTAAGTTTATTAAAATGTTCCACTATCAACTTGCGATTATATATGTTAGTTGAGCTTGACACAACTTGTGTTGTGGTTGAGCTATTTATGCTATTGCATTCCTATTTGGATTAAAAATCCCAACAATGTTGATTATGAAATCTTCTTGTTCAATATGAAATCTTCTTCTGGATGATGCAACAAGAGCGACACAATCAAATTTGTTTGCTCTCTGCATTTGTAAGCTAATTCTTATACAATAGAGATTAGTTTAAAGGCACTATTTGGACAAGGTCAATTGTGGAATTTTGATTTAGGCTAGCAATCCATAGCCTCTTTGTCAAGAAGCCATGTCCAAATCATCTAAATGACACAAAGAACATAATACTTTCTTGATGGACTTGGTACTCTTGAGATGTACAATTTTAATTTGTTTTTTTAAATTGATTCAACAATAGTAGTATTGTCAAAGAGAGTTGTTGGTTGATGAATGTGTTAGCAATTCAATGCTATGAGTTATGTTCATCGTTGTGTTAGCAATTCAATGCTATGAGTTTTTTAATTATCGAGTATTGTAAATATTTTTTCAAAGCATTTTAATAGTTTTTTAATAGTTTTGTACAAGATAATGCTAATTTTTTTACTGAAGTATCTGTCTCCATTGTTTCTATGAATGCAAAGTTTTACTAAGAACTTCTAGTTACATGAGTAAATGGCATTGTAATATGTTATGGTGATTGAACTCTTTATTTATTTTTTAAAAGACACTTGATTCAAGAACCAAATTGACCTTGGACCATAGCTCATTTGGTATAGTGTAATGTGCTATTTTTACATTGAGGTGTATAAAATGGAAAGTAAATTTAAATTTGACCAATAACATTACAAATAGTAACCACATTTACTATTTTTTTATTGATTTAAATCCATAATTAAAATGGCTTCACTTTTATTTTAATTTTCATAAAAACAATAAAATAAAAATACTATTATAATTTCTTAAATTAATAAGTTAAAATATAAATTATTTTGATATTTTTTGATATAATAAAAAAAAATCAACAAATATATTAATGTTAAAATATATATTATTATTTTATAATTTTTAAATTTAATTTATTTTACACAATGATTATGAATAAAATTAAACACAATGAATTAATAATAAAATTAAACACAATGATTATGAATAAAAATTATACACTCTAAATTACATTAGAGTGGGGAATCACCTTGCAAATTCATGTCAAAATCTATATTATTCAAATTATTTTATTTATTAATAATAATAAATCTTTTATTAAAAATTTTAATCAATAATTTATCGTAATTTATCTATTTTAACATAATGATTATGAATAAAAATTACATCTTGTAAATTACATTTACATTATGATGGTGAATCATTTCTAAATCCATCATATTATGCAATTTATTTTATTTAATAATAATAATAACGTTTAGTTTAGAGCATATAAAACAAAATAAATATTAACTAATTTAGCCATTGAAATTTCGATTGCTTTGCGAGATGAAACGAAGAGACCTTCACCTATGTGACTAGGGCTTACCTTAGCCACCGTTGCTTCCTATAAATTTCGACATGTCTGAGAATAAATTGCATTGTTGCTAGAACTGAACTGTTGATCGTCACTTTTGTTGGTATACGTAGTTTTACAGCACCCTCGTGGGTGGGTTTTCACCCCCTTCAGATGCAGAGTCGTCGTTGCTGCAGGTGAAGGAAATCATGGATGATGTTGGCAAAGATTTTGAGGCGTTTGTCGCTTTAGTTTGGGCTTTGAAATCAAGTAAACGAACTAAGTGTCAACAAACCTTGTTTTGTCAAAAGATTGGACTCCATTTGTTATTTTGAACTTTCATCTTCAGAGCCACGAAGGAAAGCCCTCATTTTGTCTGAGAGGGATTTAGTTGGAAAATTTATAGGCCTATGGCTAGTCCCAAAGCATTGGATACATGGATAGCAAATCAATGGGCTCTAAAAATGAATGGACATATAATTGCCTTTTCTTCTAGACAATGGTTTTATATATTTCTCTCTTTAAATAAGGAAGAGTGTTATCTAATATTTAGATCTAGGCCATCCTTTATGGGTTTCAGGGCAATGTACTTTTCCCCATGGACTCTTGATTTCAATCTAGAGCAGGAAATCACAATAGCTCTTATTTGTGTTAAATTGCCTCACCTTCCATTAATTTTTTGGGATGATGGCACCTTTAGAGATATTGGGAACACACTGGGTCGATACATTGATTGTGCATAACCAAAAGAGTGTTTTTAGTCTTGTACGAGAATATATATGCTTGGAGATAGACCTAGAGGAGGGACTCGAGGGACTCCATAAATCCCTACAAATCAATCTCGATGGTTGGAGCCACCAACAAGCATTAGATTATGAGCAGATTCCTTTCAAATGCATGGCTTGTCATGGATATGGGCATTTTGCTAAAAACTGTCCAAAATCCCAAGAAGAGCAACCTTCTTTTAAGCAAGAGATAAAGATGCAGTCAAAAAAGGAACCTGAATTCAATACAATTTCAAGTAGACAAAGAAATTCTCAACAACCTTCTTTTAAACAAGAGATAAAGATGCAGTCAAAAAAGGAACCTGAATTCAATACAATTTCAAGTAGACAAAGAAATTCTCAACGAAAGGGTCCAAAGAAGGAAGGTTTGTCTGCGGGGAACTTAGAGGAAACAATAAATCAAGAAAATATGGAGAAGGAAGCAAATGAGGAATTAGTAGCAGACCTTAATCCCGACCCAACCCAAATAGTATCATTGATCCATCCCCTGAGGATCTAGTTAGAAATACACAAGAGAAAGAGGAGGATGAAGAAGAAGAAAATGAAGAAGGCACATAAGAGTAGAAAGAGGAGGATGAAGAAGGAACATAAGAGTTAGAAGGGGAAGACAAGGTAGCACAAG
>JASDQU010502251.1:33256-46716 GCA_032191745.1 Picea mariana | reverse complement strand
CATACATGGGATGAAAGTCTTCCCTATGTTTAGCATAGCTACAACCGAGCCCCACATATCTCAACTGGCCACAACCCCTTTCAGGTGGGGTTTGGATTCCAACCATTGGGCCCCATGGATGTTGCACTACCCCTGGCGACCACCTCGACTGACTCGTCCCCTGCTCCACCAAAAGCTGAAAAAGCCACTCGGTTCATTGAGCGGATCATACACATCCGCCAATAGGTTCAGGATATTTTACAAAAGTCCAATCCCAAGTACAAGCAACCCCATGATCAACATCGGGTTCCACATAAGTTTTAGGTGGGCGATAAAATTTGGTTTCACTTGCAGAAAGATTGCCTTATAGGGCCCCATCAAAAGCTTCTCCCACTCTAGTATGGGCCATACACTATCAACAAGGTTGTGGGTGACAATTCTTTTGTGCTCAACATTTCCCCTTTTCTTGGTTTGCACCCAGTCTTCAACATGGCTCTCCTTCGACCATATTTCCCACTATTATTAGACACCTCATGGATAGCAAAGCAATTGAAACGAACAGAGCTCAACCCTGACTGCATGCAATAGGAATCCAATGATCATATTGTGTACAGACAGATCAAGGGCACTCGACGACAAAGGATACATCTTTATTGAGTTGTCAAAGCATGGAAACTCCTGCACCAAGGAAAGTGGTTCACCTGAGGCCAAATTTAGCAGAATTTTCCTCATTTGATGGGGGAACTCAATTCAATGGAGACCATTTCTTCCAAAGGGGGCAGTATTGATCCATATGGATTTCGGTGGCCTCCCACTTATTCCAACTGGTTCATTTTGGCAGTTTTCCAGTTTGGTAGTTAATTTTTCTAGTTTTTAGGTTCCTGACTTGCAGGGTCGTTTTGAGGCCCTAAACAACATTTTTAGGGCTCGCCATAATCATAAATGACCTCTGATAAATAGTAACAAAATGTGTAGTCCTCAAACGGAACTTTTCAACGAGCTCTCATGCACCTAAAATGAAGATCGTATGTAAACGTTACGACCCCGGGAAGTTGATGTACTAACTTACCCAAACGAGGCCCACATGAATTTCGGTGCTTCATCTCATAGGTTTAGGTTTTTGGATGTCTAGGGTTTTTTACATTCATGTTTATTGTAAAAATTCCTTCAGAGCCTCATTGTAATCATGTTCTTGTGAATGAGCGCAACCATCACATCTCTTCTTAGAGATAAGCTGCCACCATCCCTGCAAGCTTGTTTTCCGTTACATTTTACAATTTCAACTTATTTCCTTATTGAATAGAAAACTAGTTTTACTGTATCTTTGTTATTTTGTGTTAAGCATCTTTTAATAATCTGTTTTCATTTTATTCTTCTCATAAAATCTGGATCAAACTTAGTTGTTAATATTTCTAGGTTAGGTTAGCAAGTTAGTTGAGGTTAGTAGAGTATCAAGTAGGGAATTGATCTTAAAAGTTGATGGTCCTTGTCAAAGGTCAAAGGGGGATGACTAGTTCCTTTCTAGGGTAATGGAGTCAAATATGGAGACTTCTTCTAAGGCTACTAATTGATGATAATACACACAATTCTAGGAGGGAAACACCTTAGGAGGAGTAGCAACTTAAGTCCTCATAGATTTTTACCTCAAGAAACAAAGTGCTAGCATGTAGGCACTTATAGGCCCTATAGCCTTTCTCACCTTAGCCTTTTTATGGAGTAAAAACTTATGCAACAATAACCAAATGAAACCTCTAGAGAGCTAGCACTTTAGGGCTCTAGGGTTTCATTAGTTCCTAAATCAATTTAGTGAAATCTTGACAAATACAAAAGTAAGAAAGTAGTATCTTAAGTTTCTTACTTCAAGCACTAAATACACCATGCAATTTCATAATGTTGTATGAGCAAATAAAATCATGCAATAAACCATTCATTAGATGAAAAAATGCAGATTCTACTTACTTGCACCAAGAATAATCATGAATATACCATGCAAGATCACCATAAAACTACAAAAATTGATCCAAGTTTCAAAGATAAGACTTAAACAAGAGTGGTGCCTCTTATTTCAGCCAATAACCCAAGAGGGGAGAAAATTTCAGTCCTCCTTGTCTCCTAATTTACCATAAAATTAATTTTAATTCATAATTACACGGCTAACCTAATAAATTTTGACTAATTTAAAAAATTAAACAAAATTACATGAATAAACCCTAGTAGGGTGACATCATGCCCTTTCTAGGGTGACGTTGAGCTCCAACGGGGGACGTCCAGCCTTAAAAAATGGAACGTTGGCCCCTCCAGGGCCTAATCACACCATCGACTCCCAAACATTATGTCAAGCATCCTTCATTCACCAGAACATGACTTCCATGAAACCCCATCCCCCAAATGATGATGTTTCAAATAAGTACATCTCATTTTTACGTGATGTTTCAAATGATGATGGTGTTTCAAAAAAGGCAAATCAAATAAGTACATATCATTTTTACTCAAACCAAAGAACAGATTTCCAAAAAATAAATTTCAATAGCATCATTCTGAAGAGCTCTCCCAATTTCTGACAAAGGAAATGACTCGTCACAACCATCAATAGCCATGCAAGATAGAGAGGCATGTGCTTTGAGACCTCCATAAATGATTTCATCAATTGACTTCTTTATACATTTAAAACAAAACAGATGCCCATTTAGACACTGTACCATATTTTCAACCGGATATTCCCAATAACAACAACCACATTCGATAGACGTTTCCCCTACTCCATCCATTTCAACTACTTGCGTCTCACTCACCCTTTTAATTTGGAGATTTATGATGCCTGCCATATCAGAGATTTCTGCTTCTAAATTCTTTGTAGTCACAACTTTTCCACCAGTTATTTCATCAAAGTCACCTGCTCCACTCATTATTGCCCAGCCCTTCTCCTTTTGGGAATTATTACGCTACCCCATTAGAGAAGATCTTTCTGCTACTCTCGCCAATCCCTTCTCCTTCTGGGAACTATTAAGCTGCCTCAGGAAAGAAGATATTTCTGCTTCTGTATTGATTTATGAAGGTCCATTGTCTGACGAATCCAAAGCAACCAACTTTTGATAATTAGAATCAGGAGCATAGTGCGAAGAAGATGTTGAACGTGTGGCCATATTTCCCAAACTCGGTAAGGATTTCTTGTATTACTTGCCTGAAATTCCACTTGGCCCTGAGAGAAAAATCCTTGAAATTCCACTTGGCCCTGCGAGAAAAATCCTTCAGCACATCCAGTCTAAGTAAAGACAAGGCATAAACAAAGACCATACATAAATAAATACAAGTCGACYGACARCTTTCAAKCCRACAACRTTCATGCGCAACCTTTGARYCCGRAGATTTTGGGTATGAGGCGTCTTAAGAAGTCRCTTTGGAAGTTTTGTTTMTTTTTCTTTTTGGATAAAGTGTAAGTTTTGGTTAATGAGGTTTTATGGGTTGGTTTGAGTGTTGTGCTTATAAGATTTTGGAGTAAAAAACCTAGTAGGTTTGAGTGTTGTGATTATAAATTAAGAGATTTTGGAGTCAAAACCTTAGTCAAACATAGAGATTATAATGTTAAGTGAAACTATTAGTTTTGTTTCATTTTATTTTTGAATAAAGTGTAACTTTTGATTACATAAGTTTTATGGGTTGGTTTGAGTGTTGTGGTAATTAATTTAGAGATTTGGGAGTCAAATACCTAGTCAAACATAATGTTGAGATCATAATGTTGAGTTAAAGTACTAGTTTTATTCATGATGGAAAAGTTTAGGAAAGTTGTTTTTGGGAGGTTTTAAAATAATGTGTTCAATGATTTATGAAAATTATTTTGTGATTGTTCAAACAGTTTTATTGTTTCTGTTAAATTATTAGTTTTAGTCATGGCATGATGGAGTTTAGGAAAGTTATTTATGAAAATTATTTTGGGACGGTTCAAATAATTTTATTGATTATGTTAAAGCATTAGTTTAGTTTTAGTCATGGCAAGATGGAGTTTAGGAAAGTTATTTATGAAAATTATTTTGGGATGGTTCAAACAATTTTATTGATTGTGTTAAACTTTTCGTTTTAGTCATGGCATGATGAAGTTTAGGAAAGTTATTTTTTTAATGTGCCCCGTTAAAGAAAATGAAGTTTGGATTATTTTTTTAATCATTTTAACGATTAATATGATATTTTCATGTTAATAATAATAATAATCAACGTCATCTTCATCATCACCATCATCTGATTCTAAGGTCATGGATATTTTTATGTTAATCATCATCATCATCATCATCTAATATTAAGGTCATGTTTGTTATAACCCTAAATTACTCTACATATGCATACCTGGCATTTGGCCCTCTTACTTGCACTTTTTGCTACACCATCACTGAGTTGTTCTTCTAAAAACCCATTTTTTGAAGATGTGCGTGCCCTACACCATTACAACCCAGGTTCGTACGCATGTTGCACCACTACATCCCGCGTATACTTGCAAAAGTTGCAAAAAATAAAACTTTCCAAGGAATTCGTTGAGATTACGGGCTATTGGGTAGTTTCCCAACTAATCCACCACCTATAGCCCGTGACCCAACTGAATAACCATCATTTTTTCATGTAAAAGGAAGTGTTGGGGTCTCATTCCACATCTAGACATAAGAACAGTGAAACTCTACCCATTTCACATCCCCTCCTTTTCCCAAGCATTTGCAACCCTTTTATGAGAGTTACCTCAAAATTCTCCAATTTGCCTTCCTTCTTCCATCATAAACCCATTATACTTCCCAAGAAGAAGGTTGAGAGGAGAAGCTATACAAAGGTGCACTTGGAGCTTGGTGAAGAAGAGCTCAGACTAGGTTCATGGAGCAGTACCCGACTTTGGTTGTAAGTGATCTTTGTATTATCTATAAAAGAAGTACTTTTCCTGTCCGAAATCATGATGTGTTGAATTTTTGCATTTGATTTATGTTTGTATTCTAACATCTAACCCTTATTTGTATATGAAACACATACTTGTAGCTTTATGTTTGTATGTATTTGAATGCATGCCAGCCATGGGAGTAGGTTTGCAGTCACTGAAGCTATCGAGCACGAAAGGATCATCACCAGACGTAGAGTAGAGGTATAGTTACCCAATCCTTCTCATTTTTCTTTTCTTGCATAAGTCTAGGGTATGTTTGGGGTAGTTAGAGAAGTAGGAGAATTTTCAATAGTTATTAATCTTCCAAAATTGTAAACCTTGGTGTAKCCAAAGGGGGAGGGTTTTCCCGCTAGCAATGTCAGACACCAAATTGGTGTATGAGACCCCCTTCTTTGTGGGGGACCCCATCCGTGTAGCAATTTGACTGTTAATGTCTAGGAAAATGTATATATCCTAACCACCCTATGGATTTGATCTTGTGACCAATTAAGAGAAAACACATGTTCTTAAGAATTAGGCCCACTACGAAAACAACACATTATTTTTAAATATTTTCATTATTATGTCCATACATTAAGGTAGCAAGGACTATTGTAAACAATATGTCATTTTTCGATAGAATTTGTACTCAAATCAATGTCTTTTGCCTATTTTAACCACAAGGTTTTCACAAACTTATAATTTTTCCAATAACATTTAAAGAGATTAGGATAAATTTTAAACAACTTATACTTTGAGGTTTTATTTAGGCTCATATCGAGGCCATTTTATTTTTTATTTTTTTCATGTCACCTATCTAGTTGTGGCATCTCATTGTGAAAGTTGGCATTTCAGCCATGTGCCATAGTTCTTTGTTGGTACGGTGGAATTTGAAACCTACTCTCTATTGACACAAAGTTTAATCTTTCCTCTCTAAACCTGAAACTCCATTTTTTTTCTAGTTATGGAGCCACCATTAGTTCTAAAAGGGAATTAAAAGTCTTTCGAAATTTTTGGGTTTTGGGGTTCGATTATTCACAAAGTCTGATTTTCAATTAACAACTCCAGAGTCCCAATACCAAAATCCTGAAAAGGATTTATTTTAAAAAGAAATACAAAAGAAAGAGAATGTTATAAAATCCCAATGCGCTTTCACAAAGTATCCTCTAATTATGTTTAATTAAACTCTTAAACATAATCAACAAATCATTAATCATGTCATTATTTGGCTTTTTGCTTGTATCAACGTCTCAACACTTGAACCCTTGATTCACGAATTCCCATAAAGTAGAAACTAATCACTATTCTCGATTAATTAAAGGATTAATACAAGTGATTAGCAGATTAATTAATCCCATTGCGATTTTGCGATTTGGGGTTCACTTATGACATACCTCTTGGGGACACGATCGTCGAAATTCTAAAATGTGAAATCGTGAAAGTCTTTTAAAAGCCTAAAACTAGATTAATTTAGTTATAAACAAGATTAATGATAATTAAAACGATTTTTCACGTTTCAATTTTTTGGAATTGTTGAAAGCATTTGTTTCGAAACTCCATGTTTTGAAATCACTGGTATGCAGTAGTATCTATAATGGACAAATAGAGATATTTCTAACACAAATGCGTATCTCTAGGCGTATCTTCCCCATTAAAACATTAAATTCTTATTGTCTACGCTAGTATGCCTATTGTAAGACGAGTTAAAGGTTAATAAAGGTTCCGTGTTTCGAATTTCATTCTTATTTTTTACAATCAGGAGTGAGTTGCATTCAACCAGGCTTATAAATTTTTTCTCTGCAAATAGGTTTTTGTTCTAGCACGAACATTATGGCACCTAAAAAGGCACCTAAGAAAAGTGAAGAAGCAACTGAAATCTCAAGCATGAAGGGAGATGTCATATCTGATACTACACTGCATGCCATTGATTCAATCAAATCTTGGAGGCAAAATTTTGAAACCTTGGACTATGAAATCAAGAATTTCCCCCTTGATTCTGATAACAAACTCCGAGACATAGCAGATTTCGAGCTTCACAAAGTAGCCACACGCCCACGACTCATGTCATACAATGATATGATCAGTTGGGCTTTAGAGAGAACATACGTACAGACGAGGAGAATTTTAGACAACCCAGGTGTCGTCGTCGGCTCTTTCAGATCGGAGCATATACAAGTAATGTACAAGTTGTCTCCCAATTCTAAATATATTTATAATAAAGATTCGTAAGTGAATTTCAAAGGAAAGAATGCACAGAGGAAGATCATACATACTCCGACATAATCAAAGACTGGTGGGGACACTCAACAAAATTCAGGGCTAATTCCCATGGCATTTATGCCACAACCCCATTAAATGAGTACACGGTCTATGTAGCTCTGATGCTATATAGACTCTTCGGGAAGAAAAGTCCTACCCATTTCCCTGCAAAATGGGTGCCCCTTTTACATGAAGCAGTCGAAGGATACAGCTTCAATTGGAACAAGATTCTATCAGATAACCTGGCTAAGCAAGTTATAGAGTATCAAACCGTGAGATCTAAAGGCCGACCAATAGCCTTTTACATGTCCGCATACATTATGGATGCTCTATGTTTCAAGACTTTGTTTCCCTTGATCAATTAGAGTTGGAACCCAACCTCCACTGAACCCATTCATGAGTATGACTCTAAGTTGTGGGAAGAAAATGCTAAAGATTCATTTTATGAAATCTGTCATTTCGTAGTGATACCAGTGCATCAGATTATGTATGGTTGTACACCCCCTCGCATTTCAGAGATAGTCATAGGAAACCTCAAGGAGGTTTCCAATTGGTTTATTGAGGAAAATTTCTCCTATATCAGGGTTTTTGGATGCTCAATTCCTCTTCACGCACTTCTGAAATTCCTTCCTGACAGAATAGTGTGTAGGGAGGTAGCCTATCAGATAGTAACAAGAAACATTGGGATAGAACTGAATATAGCCTCGAAGAAATTCTGGCCAGTCTTCCCTGTACAGATTGGGAAGTTTTCGCTACTCAACTTGTGTCATTCCAAGGTTGAAGTTGCAGCACTAAAAGAGGTCAAGTTGGTAGATCTCGAACACAAGAAACACAACCCTTATTAAATAGTGGGAAGTCACATGGCTCACTGTAGCGTGAAAGCATATGAACATGAAAAATCCCCTTACGATGACATGTTGAAAGGAGCCAGAACCTATGACGAGGTATTAGACAGGGTACAAGCATTATCATCGGACTTGCAAACCAGTTTTTTGACCTTCCAGAGACACAGGCGAAGTGATTTACCAAAGGTATTGCAGGGAGAATCAATAACCCCTCCTCCAGCACAAGAAAACACTCCCCAGGGTTTCAGAAAAGAGGTGCGGGATGAAGTAAATATCGAGGAAAATCCACTGAAGACTGAAATGTCTTTGCAAAATGAAAAAATCCCACAGACAAAGAACCTAGGAGAAGAAACAAAAAGAGGGTCTGAAACATCTCCCAAGTCTGGTAAATCGATTCCCCTTTCATCATCAACTGTTCATACTGATACCCCCAAAACAATAGGGGAAACAAAATCTACAGAGTTGTGTAGTCCCATTACTTCCTTGACTCTTTTACAGTCCACTTTTGGGATCCCCCAGCTGCAAGCCATATATGCTAGTGACCTTACTCCTATCTCTAGAGATGAGATACGTCCCTCTGATTACTTTTTCATTAAAAAGAGGAAGGTTGTGTTGAAGCAGGAGATGCATCAGAGAGAAGGTGTTATGGTAAAGAAGCACAGAGTGTTGATAGATGGGAAGAACTTGGAGGAAGAATATTTTGCTACAGGGGTAGTGGGATCCATGGGAGCTTTGGCGAAAACCAATCTATTCACTATTGACAGTATGAGGACAAGGTTAAAACAAAGTAATAACATGATAGTTCAGTTGCAAAACCAATTAGCAAATACAGAGAAAAATATCAGAGAAGAAATAAATAAAGGTCTGGAGCAGGCCAAAGCTGTTGATAAGTAAGAAATTTGATTGCTTAAGTCAAGTCTAGATGATATGAACAAGAAGGTGGAGCCAAGTCAAATGCAGGTTATTCAGCAAGAAGAAATGGTAAGGCAATTACAAGTTAAATTGAATTTGACAGAAGACCGGGTTATAGATTTGAAATTTTTTTAGGTCCATTCACTGGAGGTGCATACAAAGATAGAAGTTGAGCAACATAAATTGATCTCTAAGGTAGATATTATTCATAATTATTTTCAAGAAGTAAGTAAATCCCTTGATAATATTATTTTGAAGGAAAAAGAGGCTAAAGCAACAAGGACCTCTTTTCAGAAAGCAGTTGTATGTTCAGGAAACGAAGAGATATCGAAAAATCCAAAGCTATCTGTCATAGAGAAGATCAAAGGTGATATCATGCTCAAAGTATGGGAAACCAACATAACCAAAAACAAGAGAATAGCCAAAGAAATCAAAGGTGATTGCGAAGAAATCTTCGATTTGTTAGACAAGCGATCATTAGGTATTGGAAGAGATAATTGCACTGGGCTACTAGGACAGATAAACATTGCAAGACATCAGTTGAACTTCGAAGAGAGATTGAAATTCAGATGGAAATTTCACAACTAAACGAAAATGATGTTACCCTAATAGACAGGTGGTTGGTGTAGCCAAAATTAAATTTGCAATCAATTAAGTTTGCTGATAAAGGGTTTGAACATCGGCTTCTGAAAATTCAAAGAAAGTTTTATCTATTCGAAGCAAAGGATCTTCTAGTGCCTCCCATAAGTTTTGTGTATTTTCTGGAAAAATGTGTCGAATGTATTGGATCAAAAGAAGGAGATGCTTCAATAAAAAAATGAAGTATCATTTTGAAATCTTATATTATCTAGATGATAGAAAAAATAAAAGACAACCATGCAAACAATTGAGGTCCGTATTTTTGTAATCGTTAGCCCCTAGGAGTTAGGAAATCACCAACCATCAAGAATTGGCAACTTTTTATAAATGCAATTTCATAAGACTAAGAAAAGGATTTTTTTCTGGGCACATTGTAAGGAAGAAATTTTAAGATTTTTCTGAATTAATACGAATGCAGATTGAAGATTCTAGATCTTGTCAAGCCTGAGTTATGTGCTCCTTTGTTGTTTCATGTTTTTCATATATCTTATTGATGAATGCTTAGCTACAATTTAGTACAATCCCTACTGTGGTGATTAATTATTTTAGTCATCTAATCATTTACATTTTTTCCTCTGTATTAGTTATTAGCAGGTACAAGACCTGTGAATGTCTTAGGTTTCAATATCATATGCTTCATCAAAGTTTTCTTGTCTATTTTCTTCTTCTGTCACAAAGTGAGATTGATCTTTAATTTATGCCTCACATTGTTCAACAACTCTATGTTTTTCTTTCATTTCATGCATATTTTCTCTTTCAAATTGAACTCAGATACAGGAAACGACCTTTAATTTTTCTATACGATTAATTCAACTTTTTGACGTTCTTCTTACATATTTCAAAACAAAAATATCAAACCTTGAAAACACATAAATTGATCTTTTAAAACTTTATCCCTGATGACTATACCAGTTACGAGACAACCCAATATCAAGCTCGGTCTAACAGATCAAGAAAGCCTTGCTTTAAACTTATTTAACACCATCTTATAGACAACAAACAACCGGGTTGAGTTAGAACATTCATGGGCAACAATTGGGAGAGATATTAGCATCCAGGAACATTGGGAAGCTCGTTAGAGACAATTAAGAAACCAACCATAGATTACCCCTTCTAAAAACAACACTTTTTATCCCTTAACTCTCTCTATCTTTTTTCTATGCCTGGATGGTATACTTTAAATCCTTAAAGTATAAACTCAGGAACAACATCTTTTTGGCACAGTTGCTGGGGAACGAAGAAACGAAGCTTTTTCCCTGGGAAAAATGACATTGACACTTTCTTTCTTTGATAGTGAACAAAGATTGAAAACCCTATAAGGCTACCTTCATTTTTCACTTGGAAACTCCACAATAAATAAATTGGATTTTAACCAAAAGAACACCAGGAAGAATCCAGAGAACAAACATGCTTTGCCTGTTCCTGACCCACAAAAAATTTTAAAATCAAGAAGATACCTTAAACAGACTGCCTCATCAACAAATAAAATTTATCAACCTAAATTTACGCATTCGAACACTGAGGATCTACCTGAAGGGTCAAATACCCCACCTCTTTGCGAGGAACTACCTGCCGATGGGATTGGAACCCTAAAGCTTGGTTTTGTCATACCTGATTTTAAAACTGAGACTTTCTCAATTGTTTCTTTCACCAATAGAGGTAAACGATCCATCTTAATTCCCAATTCGATTGTCACTTCTTCACTTCTCGAAGTTTGTTTTCCTATCTCTCATAACTCCAACGATTATCCTAGATATATTGACTCGACCCCTGTGGATTCTCCTACTTATTCACCCTGTGAGTCTGAAGAAACTAGTCCACATTTTCCTAATTCATCCTTCTCAAGTTTCCTATCCCTTGATAACCAATCCCCTGAATCCCTTCTACCCCATTCAAGAATAATAAAAAGGTTACCTCACCTCTTTAAAACACTCCCTTATAGTTCCCAAGTTTTAGCTGCTAAATTATCAATGGCTGTAGCCGGAGGAGGTGGCGCTAGAGGCGATGCCGCAGGTGGTGCTGGAGGAGGAGGAGAAAGTGGCCAAGTACCACTCCCTCAAATATTTTCAAAAGTAGCTACCATATATTCTCCTTTGGTCCTCCCAATCCCTCTCCATGACCTACTTGAAAACTACATAAAAAATATGTTGAAATTCACAGGAGAAGGTGATTTAACTGCTGCCGAACACATCAATTTCTTTGACCAATTTGATCACATCCTTGGAATTGAACATGAAGAAGTTTACTCGAGACTCCTGGTTTAGACTTTTGAAGGACATGTGAGAACTTGGTTCCGAGGTCTAGTAGCACGATCTATACCATCTCTATTATCTAACCGAATTTGGGGCTCTGAGAAATAAAAACTCTAAATCAGTCCTCGAGTTTACCCAAAGGTTCAATAAATTGTATAATAAAATTCCAGCCAAGGTCAAACCTTCCCAACCTTCAACGAAAGTAACTTTCACTGGATCTTTTGATTCTGATTTCGCCCTGTTATTGAGAGAGACGAGATCAGTAGACCTTACTAAAATGAAATATTATGCTTTAGAAATTGAATCAAACGTGATGGCATCAGGAAAGCTAAAAAACAAATTGGAAACTGGAAGCAAAGAAACCAGAAGGTACAGAGAACAAGGGGGACCCTCTGGATCAAGAATATCTTCGGAAGACAAAATGGACGATATGGCGAGAATAATCAAAGAATTATCAAATAAAATATCAAGGATGGAAATAGATCAAGAAAAGAATGAGCATTTACCCATAAAGGATTTCAAAAGAAATCCTAACCCTCAAAATCAACTAAGACAAATTATGAATGTGGATAAAAAAATCCAAGCCCCCTTTAAAAGAAAAAACTTTATAGGAGGAGAAGACGTGGAAGATTTTGAGGAGTTAGAGGAAGATATAAATAATCTTGGGGAGGACTTTCTACAACCTTATCTAACGAGACAAGATTATGAAAAATATTTAAGCACAGAATATAGATCCGATAATAACAAGAACAATAGTATTATAGAAGATTCAACCTATCAGGGAATCGCAGATCATATAATGGCCGAAATCCACTAGAAGTACAATCTAAGGCCTAGAAACAGGAGTTTCACAACTACCCTAGTGAAAAATATCCTGCCTAGGGGAGAAAAAGATGAGGTACTTTCAAAAAACGATGAAAAGTAGACTATGAAAACTAAAACCGTGGACGCACAACCTGCCAAGACAAAGTCAGCGGACACACAAAACATAAAAAAACAGAAAGTAGAGGTTCATGTAACTAAAAAAAAAACCTCACAACAAATGAAAGTTGAAAAGAAAGGGATAGAAACCCAAACCATAGAGATCGACAAAAAAATAGGAAGTTTTAATCTGGAAAATGAAATCAATAAAATCAAAATCCCTATACCTCTTATCGAACTGGCAAAAAACCCAATATACAGAAAACAAATTGCTAAAATAATTAGTTTTTCAGAAAATGAAAGTTAGGATGGTGTTATAAATTTAGAAGATGACAAGCCTAACATAATTTTTGGCCCACAGTTCGAAGGTTCCAGAGACATCGTTGCCCCTTTCTATATCATGCTGACTATGTATGATCACCTGCTCCATAATTGCATGTTAGATTCTGGAGCCTCTTACAATGCAATGCCTAAAGCCATTATGGATAGACTTCATCTTGAAATCACTAGACCTTACAGAGATTTATATTCATTTGATTCAAGAAAATTTAAGTGTATAGGCATGATAAAAGACTTAGTTGTTAATATTGGATAGATACCTACGAAAAGCATTCTAATGGATGTGGTTGTCGCCTATCTACCCCCGAAGTATGGCATTGCCTTATCCAGGTCCTAGGGCGCCAAAATTTGAGTATTCCTCCAACTCGACATGATGTCTGCCATGATTCATGTCTTCGGAGGACAATTCACGTGCTTGTACAG